>JBBDGP010005338.1:0-71052 GCA_037952835.1 Lithobates septentrionalis
GAAGGAAGGAAGGAAGGAAGGAGGGAAGGAAGGAGGGAAGGGAGGAAGGAAGGGAGAGAGGGAGGGAATGAAGGAAGGAAGGAGGGAAGGAAGGAGGGAAGGGAGGAAGGAAGGGAGGGAATGAAGGAAGGAAGGAGGGAAGGAAGGAGGGAAGGGAGGAAGGAAGGGAGGGAATGAAGGAAGGAAGGAGGGAAGGAAGGAGGGAAGGGAGGAAGGAAGGGAGGGAATGAAGGAAGGAAGGAGGGAGGGAGGGAGGGAAGGAAGGAAGGAAGGAAGGAAGGAAGGAAGGAGGGAAGGGAGGGAGGAAGGAAGGAAGGAAGGAAGGAAGGAAGGAGGGAAGGAAGGGAGGGAGGGAGAAGGAAGGAAGGAAGGAAGGAAGGAAGGAAGGAAGGAAGGAAGGAAGGAGGGAAGGAAGGAAGGAAGGAAGGAGGGAAGGGAGGAAGGAAGGACGGACTTGATTTGGACCCAAAGGGGAAGTAGTCGGGTTGCTGTTGTAGTGCTCATGTGCTAAAAGGGGGCATGCTGATAGGAGGAGAGGGCAGAGTGACAGAGAGATGAGCTCATCATTCTGCTGCGTTTTCTTTCACTGTCCAATCACAGGCTGGGGGAGGGACAAGACCTGTAAGTGTTACAGAACTGCAGCAGAGAAAAATCCGGTCTCCTCCCCCTGCTAGACGGGGCTGTGCTGTGTATCAGAGCTGTGTAAATCTCAGGACTGGATGGAAATACAAATCCTTAGGCAGGTAGAACGGCTCCTTCGTCTGTTTTTGTGCCCGGAGTGCAGAGTTAATGACGGGGGTTGGGATTTGATTTATCGGCGGTGTTGGAGAAATGGCGGCCCGGAGCCGTGGCGCGGTGTGGCGGTTTCAGCGGATCGGTTGGCTGTACATCTGGAGAAGACACGGCATGTTTAATGATTGTCTGCGCCCCCTCCCCCCCCCCATGCACCATCTGACCGTCTTCCTCTTCTCTCTCTCGTTAATAATGTATCAGGCCTGCGCTCAGCCTCCAGCAAAGCTGCCAATCGGCCTCTCAACTTCAATCGGCCAGACTCCCGCCTTCCACCCAGCGCTGCGAGACTCCGAGAGCGCCAATCTCATCCTCCCGCTATTGATTCTATCTTTTATAGAGCCAAAGGGCCCCAGAAGGCTGAGCGGGCCACAGAGACGCCTAGTGTGAGATTTCTGGGGGGGCAGAAATTACAGGCGGTTCCTAAAAACGCAGATAGTCTGCTATGTCCTATCCAAATCATATTCTCTATATACATGAGAACAGATCGATCGATATATATATTAAAGCAAAGTCATGCTTCAGTTCACACCTCAACCTCAATAGTTACCTATAGAAGGCGCCCCAACCCTCACCTGATACCCGAGCAACATGCAGAAATCATGGAAAACAGTTTAAAGAACCCTACTATACACCCTACACTACAATACACCCTACACACACCCTACTACACCCTACTACACCCTACACTACACCCTACACTACACCTACTACACCCTACACTACACCCTACACTACACCCTACTACACCCTACACTACACCTTACACTACACCCTACTACACTACACCCTACAATACAATACACCCTACACTACACCCTACTACACCCTACACTACACCCCACTACACCCTACAATACAATACACCCTACACTACACCCTACTACACCCTACACTATCACCCTACACTACACCCTACTACACCCTACACTACACCCTACACTACACCCTACTACACCCTACACTACACCCTACACTACACCCTACTACACTACACCCTACTACACCCTACAATACACCCTACACTACACCCTACTACACTACACCCTACTACACCCTACAATACAATACACCCTACACTACACCCTACTACACCCTACACTACACCCCACTACACCCTACAATACAATACACCCTACACTAACACCCTACTACACCTACACTACACCCTCACTACACCCTATACCACACCTACACTACACCCTACTACACCCTACACTACACCCTACACTACACCCTACACTACACTACAATACACCCTACACTACACCCTACACTACACCCTATACTACACCCTACTACACCCTACTACACCCTACACTACACCCTACACTACACCCTACTACACCCTACACTACACCCTACTACACCTACACTACACCCTACACTACACCCTACACTACACCCTACACTACACCCCACTACACCCTACACTACACCCTACGCTACACCCTACTACACCCTACACTACACCCTACTACACCCTACACTACACCCTATACTACACCCTACACTACACCCTACTAAACCCTACACTACACCCTACACTACACCCTACTACACCCCTACTACACTACACCCTACTACACCCTACACTACAACCCTACTACACACCCTACTACACCCTACACTACACCCTACACTACACCCTACTACACCCTACACTACACCCTACTACACCCTACACTACACCCTACTACACTACACCCTACACTACACCCTACTACACCCTACTACACCCTACACTACACCCTACTACACCCTACACTACACCCTACTACACCCTACTACACCCTACACTACACCCTACTACACCCTACACTACACCTATACTACACCCTACACTACACCCTACACTACACCCTACACTTACACCCTACTACACTACACCCTACTACACCCTACAATACAATACACCCTACACTACACCCTACTACACCCTACACTACACCCTACTACACCCTACACTACACCCCACTACACCCTACAATACAATACACCCTACACTACACCCTACTACACCCTACACTACACCCTACACTACACCCTACACTACACCCTACACTACACTCTACACTACACCCTACACTACACTACAATACACCCTACACTACACCCTACACTACACCCTACTACACCCTACACTACACCCTACACTACACCCTACTACACCCTACACTACACCCTACACTACACCCTACTACACCCTACACTACACCCTACTACACCCTACACTACCTCACACTACACCCTACTACACCCTACACTACACCCTACACTACACCCTACTACACCCTACTACACCCTACACTACACCCTATACTACACCCTACTACACCCTACACTACACCCTACTACACCCTACTACACCCTACACTACACCCTACACTACACCCTACACTATACCCTACTACACCCTACACTACACCCTACACTATACCCTACTACACCCGTACACGTACACCCTACAATACACCCTACACTATACTACAATACACACTACACTACACCCTACACTACACCCTATACTACACCCTACTACACCCTACACTACACCCTACTACACCCTACACTACACCCTACACTACACCCTACTACACCCTACTACACCCTACACTACACCCTACTACACCCTACATTACACCCTACACTACACCCTACACTACACCCTACACCCTACTACACCTACACTACACCCTACTACACCCTACACTACACCCTACACTACACCCTACACTACACCCTACTACACCCCACCCTACACTACCCCTACCACTTCCCTACTACACCCTACCTACACCCTACCATACACCCTACACTACACCCTACTACACCCTACTACACCCTAACACCCTACTACACCCTACACTAACACCCTACTACACCCTACTACACCCTACACTACACCCTACTACATCCTACACTACACCCTACTACACCCTACTACTACACCCTACTACACCCTACACTACACCCTACACTACACCCAACACTACACCCTACACTACACCCTACTACCCCTACACTACACCTACTACACCCTACACTACACCCTACTACACCCTACACTACACCCTACACTACACCCTACTACACCCTACACTACACCCTACACCCTACACTACACCCTACACTACACCCTACTACACCCTACTACACCCTACACTACACCCTACACTACAACCTACTACACCCTACAATACACCCTACTACACCCTACACTACACCCTACACTACACTAAACCCTACTACACCCTACACTACACCCTACACTACACCCTACACTACACTCTACTACACCCTACACTACACCCTACCCTACACCCTACTACACCCTACACTACACCCTACACTACACCCTACACTACACCCTACTGTACCCTACACTACACCTTACACTACACCCTACACTACACCCTACACTACACTTCACTACACCCTACTGTACCCTACACTACACCCTACACTACACTACACTACACCCTACTGTACCCTACACTACACCCTACACTACACTACACTACACCCTACTGTACCCTACACTACACCCTACACTACACCTTACACTACACCCTACTGTACCCTACACTACACCCTACACTACACCTTACACTACACCCTACTGTACCCCACACTACACCCTACACTACACCCTACACTACACTACACTACACCCTACTGTACCCTACACTACACCCTAAACTACACCTTACACTACCTTACCTACACCCTACACTACACTACACCCTACTGTACCCTACTACACCCTACTGTACCCTACTGTACCCTACACTACACCCTACTGTACCCTACTACACCCTACACTACACCCTACTACACCCTACTGTACCCTACTACACCCTACACTACACCCTACACTACACCCTACTGTACCCTACTGTACCCTACACTACACCCTACTGTACCCTACACTACACCCTAATGTACCCTACTACACCCTACACTACACCCTACACTACACCCTACTGTACCCTACTACACCCTACACTACACTCTACACTACACCCTACTGTACCCTACTGTACCCTACACTACACCCTACTGTACCCTACTAAACCCTACACTACACCCTACTACACCCTACTGTACCCTACTACACCCTACACTACACCCTACACTACACCCTACTGTACCCTACTGTACCCTACACTACACCCTACACTACACCCTACTGTACCCAACTGTACCCTACACTACACCCTAATGTACCTTACTACACCCTACACTACACCCTACACTACACCCTACTGTACCCTACTACACCCTACACTACACCCTACTGTACCCTACTACACCCTACACTACACCCTACTGTACCCTACTACACCCTACACCCTACACTACACCCTACTACACCCTACTGTACCCTACACTACACCCTACACTACACTACATTACACCCTACTGTACCCTGCACTACACCCTACACTACACCCTACACTACACCCTACTACACCCTACACTACACCCTACTGTACCCTACACTACACCCTACACTGCACCCTACACTACACTACACCCTACATACACCCGACTACACCCTACACTACACCCTACACCCTACATACACCCTACACTACACCCTACTACACCCTACTGTACGCTACTGTACCCTACACTACACCCTACTACACCCTACACTACCCCTACTACACCCTACTGTACCCTACACTACACCCTACTACACCATACACTACACCCTACTGTACCCTACACTACACCTTACTACACCCTACACTACACCTACTACACCCTACTACACCCTACACTACACCCTACACTATACCCTACACCCTACAATACATCGTACACTTCACCCTACACTACACTACACACTACTACACCCTACACTACACCCTACACCCTACTGTACCCTACACTACACCCTACACTACACTACACCCTACACTACACCCTACACTACACCCTACGCTACACTACACCCTACATACACCCTACTACACCCTACACTACACTACACCCTACATACACCCTACTACACCCTACACTACACCCTACTACCCCCTAAACTACACCCTACATACACCCTACACTACACTACACCCTACACTACACCCTACACTACACTACACACACCCTACACCCTACTACACCCTACACTACACCTTACACTACACTACACCCTACATACACCCTACATACACCCTACTACACCCTACACAAACCCTACACTACACCCTACTACACCCTACACTACACCCTACACTACACTACACCCTACATACACCCTACTACACCCTACACTACACCCTACACACACTCTACTACACCTTACACTACACCCTGTAAAACAACAGGCCCTGGTACTTACTTTTCTGGCAGCTCTTGCGTTGAAACATTCTGGTTACACCTCTCCCTGGTTGGAATAGGTATGTCACACTCCATGTGGGTTGAATACCTGCTACCCCACCACACTAAGTGGTTCCTTCCACCAGCTTGTACATTACTACAAGATATATAATGGGAAGAACCACAGCATGTAGCGGGGTAGCAGATATTAAACCCATCTGAAGTTAGGGATACCTGCTCCAACCAGGGAGAAACATGGGCTGCTGGAAGTTGAGTATGTGTCCCCCTCCTATGGGCTCCTGGAAAGGTGACTATGTGGCCCCCTCCTATGGGCTGCTAGAAAAGCTACTATATTGGCTCCCTCCTATAGGCTTCTAGAAAGTGACTATATGCCCCCCTCCTATGGGCTCCTGGAAGGTGATTATATGGCTCCCTCCTATGGGCTCCTGGAAGGTGATTATATGGCCCCCTCCTATGGGCTCCTGGAAGGTGATTATATGGCCCCCCTCCTATGGGCTCCTGGAAGGTGAGTATATGGCCCCCTCCTATGGGCTCCTGGAAGGTGATTATATGGCTCCCTCCTATGGGCTCCTGGAAGGTGATTATATGGCTCCCTCCTATGGGCTCCTGGAAGGTGATTATATGGCTCCCTCCTATGGGCTCCTGGAAGGTGATTATATGGACGCCTCCTTTATGGGGTGTTCGTTGAGTATAAGAGACCCTGCGGTGACGGAGTGCTATTAAGGAGGGGGAGGAATTGGCCTACAGATATATCTTGGGATTGGCCTTCAATCACCCCTTCACATGACCAATGTCATCTCCTCCATTCAATAACCACCGGCTGTCAGTTCCCGCTTATGGATTACCAGTCACAATAGAGCAGATTACAATAAGAGGCCGGGACTGGCCGAGGTCGGCTCTCTGGAGTCGGACAGTCCGGGATTTCATGTCTTTCATTGTAGAAATGAAGGTGGAAGGGGATTTGGTCTCATTCGGTGTTGATGCGTTAATTGTAAATCTGGCAGATTTGTGAAGCTGTTCCTCACTCCTATGGAAGTCGGAAGATTTAGAGAGCGGTGGTGGCAGGTCGCCCCTCTGGGGCCGGGCCATTTGTCACCTGTACTCTGTCCTTCCTGGCAGGTCCCTGAGGAGTCATAATAGAAAGTCCCATTTCCAATCCATCATCCAGGAGCTTGTTAGCGGATATTATACATCAATGGAGGGAACATTGGTTTATGGCCCTTCAGAGCTCCGGCCGCTGACCTTGTGGGCAGTAAAACTCTTCAGATGACACTTGAAAGTTTGATGGCCTCATTGTTCTCTCTGCGTCAGGGGCTGGTCAGAGCCCCCGCAGATCCATCACCATTCATTGTGAGGACAGCCTCTGCCTGATTTCCCCATTACCTCTCCATTACAGGCGGATCACCTGCAGGAGGTCTCTTCATCCTCTTCCCGGCCTTCATTCTTCACACTGAGTCCTCCTGTGTGTGTCACTCTCCGGCATCACTTATCAGCCGTAACCCCGTCCAACAGATATGGGCCCAACCAATAACGATGTGCAAAGAGGAGCCCTAAACTGCACCTCAGACTTCTCCTGACGCTTTGATTGCAGCCGGTGTTATACATAGTTACATAGAAGGTGAGGCTGAAAAAGACACAAGTCCATCAAGTCCAACCTACCCTGTTTCCCCCAAAATAAGACCTTGTCGGTGATGGCTGCAATATAAGCCCCACCCCCCAAATAAGCCCTAGTTAAAGTCCTTGTAGGTCTTATTTTCAGGGTAGGGCTTATTTTCGGGGAAACAGGGTATGTGTGTGATTGTATGTCAGTATTACATTGTATATCCCTGTATGTTGCGGTCATTCAGGTGAATATCTAGTTTCTTGAAGCTATCAATACTCCCCGCTGAGACCACCGCCTGTGGAAGGGAATTCCACATCCTTGCCGCTCTTACAGTAAAGAACCCTCTACGTAGTTTAAGGTTAAACCTCTTTTCTTCTAATTTTAATGAGTGGCCACGAGTCTTATTAAACTCTCTTCTGCGAAAACGTTTTATCCCTATTGTGGGGTCACCAGTCCGGTATTTATATATTGTGGGGTCACCAGTCCGGTATTTATATATTGTGGGGTTACCAGTCCGGTATTTATATATTGTGGGGTCACCAGTCCGGTATTTATATATTGTGGGGTCACCAGTCTGGTATTTATATATTGTGGGGTCACCAGTCCGGTATTTGTATATTGTGGGGTCACCAGTCCGGTATTTATATATTGTGGGGTCACCAGTCCGGTATTTGTATATTGCGGGGTCACCAGTCCGGTATTTATATATTGTGGGGTCACCAGTCTGGTATTTATATATTGTGGGGTCACCAGTCCGGTATTTGTATATTGTGGGGTCACCAGTCCGGTATTTGTATATTGTGGGGTCACCAGTCCGGTATTTATATATTGTGGGGTCAC
This sequence comes from Lithobates septentrionalis, assembly GCA_037952835.1. Taxonomy (NCBI): domain Eukaryota; kingdom Metazoa; phylum Chordata; class Amphibia; order Anura; family Ranidae; genus Lithobates; species Lithobates septentrionalis. The sequence continues at coordinate 8,585 of JBBDGP010005338.1, forward strand.
CAGTCCGGTATTTGTATATTGTGGGGTCACCAGTCCGGTATTTGTATATTGTGGGGTCACCAGTCCGGTATTTATATATTGTGGGGTCACCAGTTCGGTATTTGTATATTGTGGGGTCACCAGTCCGGTATTTATATATTGTGGGGTCACCAGTTGGGTATTTATATATTGTGGGGTCAGCAGTCCAGTATTTATATATTGTGGGGTCACCAGTCCGGTATTTATACAATGAAATCATATCCCCTCTCAAGCGTCTCTTCTCCAGAGAGAATAAGTTCAGAGCTCACAACCTTTCCTCATAACTAAGATCCTCCAGACCCTTTATTAGCTTTGTTGCCCTTCTTTGTAGTCGCTCCATTTCCAGTACATCCTTCCTGAGGACTGGTGCCCAGAACTGGACAGCATACTCCAGGTGCGGCCGGACCAGAGTCTTGTAGAGCGGGAGAATTATCGTTTTATCTCTGGAGTTGATCCCCTTTTAATGCCAATATTCTGTTTGCTTTGTTAGCAGCAGCTTGGCATTGCATGTCATTGCTGAGCCGATCATCTACTAGGATTACTGTAGGGATGGTGTTCTTAGGGTCATAGTCAGTTAGTCGAGTTGATGCCAAAGATCTGAATTTTGATCTCATCTGACCACGGAACTTTCTCCCCCAATCCTTCTCTGAATTAACTCGACTCGCTGTGTTTGGAGGAAGAAAAATGGTGACTATGACCCTAAAAAACACCATCCCTACAGTCACATCATCCCTACAGTCACACCCCATCCCTACAGTCACACATCATCCCTACAGTCACACATCATCCCTACAGTCACATCATCCCTACAGTCACACATCATCCCTACAGTCACACATCATCCCTACAGTCACCATCCCTACAGTCACATCATCCCTACAGTCACACATCATCCCTACAGTCACACATCATCCCTACAGTCACACATCATCCCTACAGTCACACACCATCCCTACAGTCACACATCATCCCTACAGTCACATATCATCCCTACAGTCACACATCATCCCTACAGTCACACACCATCCCTACAGTCACACATCATCCCTACAGTCACACATCATCTCTACAGTCACACACCATCCCTACAGTCACACACCATCCCTACAGTCACACACCATCCCTACAGTCACACATCATCCCTACAGTCACACATCATCCCTACAGTCACACATCATCCCTACAGTCACACATCATCCCTACAGTCACACACCATCCCTACAGTCACATCATCCCTACAGTCACATCATCCCTACAGTCACACACCATCCCTACAGTCACACATCATCTCTACAGTCACACACCATCCCTACAGTCACACATCATCCCTACAGTCACACACCATCCCTACAGTCACATCATCCCTACAGTCACACATCATCCCTACAGTCACACACCATCCCTACAGTCACACACCATCCCTACAGTCACACATCATCCCTACAGTCACACATCATCCCTACAGTCACACCCCATCCCTACAGTCACACACCATCCCTACAGTCACACACCATCCCTACAGTCACATCATCCCTACAGTCACATCATCCCTACAGTCACATCATCCCTACAGTCACACACCATCCCTACAGTCACACATCATCCCTACAGTCACACATCATCCCTACAGTCACACCCCATCCCTACAGTCACATCATCCCTACAGTCACACACCATCCCTACAGTCACACATCATCCCTACAGTCACACACCATCCCTACAGTCACACATCATCCCTACAGTCACACCCCATCCCTACAGTCACACACCATCCCTACAGTCACACACCATCCCTACAGTCACATCATCCCTACAGTCACATCATCCCTACAGTCACACACCATCCCTACAGTCACATCATCCCTACAGTCACATCATCATCCCTACAGTCACATCATCCCTACAGTCACATCATCACTACAGTCACACATCATCCCTACAGTCACATCATCCCTACAGTCACACATCATCCCTACAGTCACATCATCCCTACAGTCACACATCATCCCTACAGTCACATCATCCCTACAGTCACACATCATCCCTACAGTCACATCATCCCTACAGTCACATCATCATCCCTACAGTCACACATCATCCCTACAGTCACACACGGAGGGGTAACATGATGCTTTGGGGTGGTTTCTCTCCCACATAATAATGACTCCGGTGTCGTAGTGAGTGGTCGGCACTTTTATCAGCTTGGATTTGACATCAGACAAGCGTAGCGTCTGCATGGAGTGTGTATGGTCTGTGTCTGCATGGAGTGTGTATGACCTGTGTCTGCATGGAGTGTGTATGGTCTGTGTCTGCATGGAGTGTGTATGGTCTGTGTCTGGATGGAGTGTGTATGGTCTGTGTCTGCATGGAGTGTGTATGGCCTGTGTCTGCATGGAGTGTGTATGGCCTGTGTCTGCGTGGAGTGTGTATGACCTGTGTCTGCATGGAGTGTGTATGGTCTGTGTCTGGATGGAGTGTGTATGGTCTGTGTCTGCATGGAGTGTGTATGGCCTGTGTCTGGATACAGAGAAGCCCCCTGCTGGTAGATTGTACATTGCGGGTCGGTGTGACCGGCAGGATGTTGGATGAGGAGCTCCTCTATTGGCTCGGTGGAGGAATCAGTCAGTTCTATGGAACCTTTTCACCTGGTTACATGGAAACGTTTGCTGTGTAAAGGACGAGCGAGGGGGGGAGGGCTGTGTCCGCTCGGCGCTGACATTCATTAGAGAATAGAAGAGATCTGCTGCTTCTTTCTTTCTTTCCACCCAGCAGGAAAAAACAAAATACTCCTGTAGTGCCCCTCCCCCTTATCTTTCCCACACACTTCAAGTATTTTTGGTTAAAAAAAATCGCAATAAGTGAATATTGATTGGTTTGCGCAAAAGTTATCATGTCTACAAACTACGGGATAGATTTTGGGTTTTTGTTAAATCATTGTTTTCACTGGTAATGGCGGCAATCTGCGATTTTTAGCAGGACTGCGACATTGCGGCGGACAAATCCGACCCAAAATGACACTTTTTGGGGACCAGTGACATTATTACATTGATCAGTGCTATAAAAATTCACTGATTACTGTATAAACGTCACTGGCAGGGAAGGGGTTAACAGTAGGGGGCGATCAAGGGGTTAACTGTGTTCCCTGGGTGTGTTCTAACTGTAGGGGGGAGGAGCTACCAGGGACATGACAGAGATCACCGGGGACAGAAGATCCCTGTCATGCCCCCTGTCAGAACGGGGATCCGCTGGTTTATAGATCCCTATACTGCCTCTGTACCAGGCGATCGCGGGTCACCAGCAGACATCGAGTCCACCCGCCCGCAACCGCGCCTGCGCGAGCGATACAGAGAGCCGACCTGCCGCCGTATAATGACAGCGGCTGGTCAGCAAGTGGTTAAAGCCATAATAAACCCCAAATCAACATTTATTATATTGCAGCTCTCCAGTTCTTAGATGTGACGGCTGCATTCGTTTTCTTTCTCTATTTTCATCTGGTGATCCTGCCAGTAAGTCTGTTGTTTTTCAACACAACAAGCTCTGTTGCAGTTACAGGGATGAGACAAACCATTTACCACTGACAGGGGTGCTTACACTCCACTCCATCCAAAGTTATACTTTCAGTGAAGGTGGGAGGAAAGTGTCACTCCAGACTTATCTGTGTCAGAGGATCGGCTTGTATCCTATCAGAGGAAGAAATGGAAGCCACTCACCAGATCCTCGTCTAGGTTCCTCCTGGTGTTGTCACTCCACCAGTTCCTCCAGAAGAAGCCCATAACTTCCTCCTTTCTCCTCTGGGGGGCGCCCATGTCTCTCTTTTCATTGGCCGGGGGGGGGGGGGGGGGCTCCAGCAGCTTAAATGACCTCTACTCCCTCCCCTCCCCCTGTGGGATCATTCAAGTTCTCAGAGGGTCCTACATAAGCCGGCTGAATGTCAATCAACGCAAACCCCGCCTCCATCATTCTAATTATTACATCCAAGTATATCTAAACCTGTGTTCCTCCTGACTTCTTCTTCACAGCTCCACCTACAGGGGAGAAAGTAGACTGCACCTGCCTATCGCCTGATGGTAGTAAACACGCCGGCGGCTGTTCTACTGTCTATAGACAAGCGGGGAGAGAAGCTGAACACACATGAAGGGTTAACACTGGCTTTATTTTTGTGTTCTCAGAGCAGGCAATACCCGATATGTTTTTATTCCCCGGCGTCCGGAATAAAGACGGTTTTTGAAGACTTCCTTCACATCCACTTTACTTTCATCTGTTTTTAATTCTTCAGCATTAAAGACAAAAGATTTGTTTGAAACGCGTCGCCCTCCTCGAAGCCGGGTGAGATCCGGAGCGCATAGCAATGGAGATGGATAACCATTGTAAGGTCAAAATGTAAATTCAGCCCAAACTTTCCTGTTTAGTTTTGGATGGAAGGAGGAAGGGTTAGAGCCCCTGTACAGCTGTCTGTGTCCCCGCCGGGGAGGTCCATCCTGTGTCTATGGATCCTGCTGACTACAGAGCAGCGATGAGCTTTGGTTCAGGCCTGGGATTGGTCCCAGAAGGTCCCTTTAATAAATCATTAGATAATTTGATCCGACTGACTTTACTCTGTGTTGGTGACGTCACATCCAGTGCACTGCCTGACTGCACCATCTGCACCATCGGTCCCCAATGGGGGCCTCTCCACATCACTGACCCTTACGGGTTCAACCAGTCCTCTCCACATCACTGACCCTTACGGGTTCAACCAGTGGTCTGTCACCCCTTCCAATGGGGGCCTCTCCCCATCACTGACCCTTACAGGTTCAACCAGTGGTCTGTCACCCCTTCCAATGGGGGCCTCTCCCCATCACTGACCCTTACGGGTTCAACCAGTGGTCTGTCACCCCTTCCATTGGGGGCCTCTCCACATCACTGACCCTTACGGGTTCAACCAGTGGTCTGTCACCCCTTCCAATGGGTGGATGCCCATGCGACATCTGGCACCTACACACCTTTTGACCTCCCCCATCACCGGCCCTGATACGCCTGGGTCAGCTTTCCGAGGTTGGGTGGGATCGAGGTTCATAATCAGACATGATGCTTAACATTGATTCTATGTCAGCCATATTTGAACCCTTTCCATTCTTGGAATCCTTTGACTTTGAGCCCCTCCTTTGTTGCCTTGGTGATATGTTTTGGGTGATTGTCATGCTGGAAGACCCATCCATGACCCATCTTCAGTGTTCTGGATGAGGGAAGAAGGTTCTCCTCCAAGATATTACAATACATGGCCCCGCCCATTGGCCCCTCAATGCGGCAAAGTCGGCCTGAACCTTTATCAGAGAAACACCCCAAATCATCATGTTTCCACCTCCGTGTGACTGTAGGGATGGTGTGACTGTAGGGATGATGTGTGACTGTAGGGATGGTGTGTGACTGTAGGGATGATGTGTGACTGTAGGGATGATGTGTGACTGTAGGGATGGTGTGTGACTGTAGGGATGATGTGTGACTGTAGGGATGGTGTGTGACTGTAGGGATGATGTGTGACTGTAGGGATGATGTGTGACTGTAGGGATGATGTGACTGTAGGGATGGTGTGTGACTGTAGGGATGGTGTGTGACTGTAGGGATGGGGTGTGACTGTAGGGATGGTGTGTGACTGTAGGGATGATGTGTGACTGTAGGGATGGGGTGTGACTGTAGGGATGGTGTGTGACTGTAGGGATGGTGTGTGACTGTAGGGATGATGTGTGACTGTAGGGATGATGTGACTGTAGGGATGGTGTGTGACTGTAGGGATGGTGTGTGACTGTAGGGATGGTGTGTGACTGTAGGGATGATGTGTGACTGTAGGGATGATGTGTGACGGTAGGGATGATGTGTGACTGTAGGGATGGTGTGTGACTGTAGGGATGATGTGACTGTAGGGATGATGTGTGACTGTAGGGATGGTGTGTGACTGTAGGGATGATGTGTGACTGTAGGGATGGTGTGTGACTGTAGGGATGGTGTGTGACTGTAGGGATGATGTGACTGTAGGGATGGGGTGTGACTGTAGGGATGATGTGACTGTAGGGATGATGTGTGACTGTAGGGATGGTGTGTGACTGTAGGGATGGTGTGTGACTGTAGGGATGGTGTGTGACTGTAGGGATGATGTGTGACTGTAGGGATGGTGTGTGACTGTAGGGATGGTGTGTGACTGTAGGGATGATGTGTGACTGTAGGGATGGTGTGTGACTGTAGGGATGGTGTGTGACTGTAGGGATGATGTGACTGTAGGGATGATGTGTGACTGTAGGGATGATGTGTGACTGTAGGGATGGTGTGACTGTAGGGATGATGTGTGACTGTAGGGATGATGTGTGACTGTAGGGATGATGTGACTGTAGGGATGATGTGTGACTGTAGGGATGATGTGTGACTGTAGGGATGATGTGTGACTGTAGGGATGATGTGTGACTGTAGGGATGATGTGACTGTAGGGATGGTGTGTGACTGTAGGGATGGTGTGTGACTGTAGGGATGATGTGTGACTGTAGGGATGATGTGTGACTGTAGGGATGATGTGACTGTAGGGATGATGTGTGACTGTAGGGATGGTGTGTGACTGTAGGGATGGGGTGTGACTGTAGGGATGGTGTGTGACTGTAGGGATGATGTGTGACTGTAGGGATGATGTGTGACTGTAGGGATGATGTGACTGTAGGGATGATGTGTGACTGTAGGGATGATGTGTGACTGTAGGGATGATGTGTGACTGTAGGGATGATGTGTGACTGTAGGGATGGTGTGTGACTGTAGGGATGGTGTGTGACTGTAGGGATGGTGTGTGACTGTAGGGATGGTGTGTGACTGTAGGGATGATGTGTGACTGTAGGGATGGTGTGTGACTGTAGGGATGATGTGTGACTGTAGGGATGATGTGTGACTGTAGGGATGATGTGTGACTGTAGGGATGATGTGACTGTAGGGATGGTGTGTGACTGTAGGGATGGGGTGTGACTGTAGGGATGATGTGTGACTGTAGGGATGATGTGACTGTAGGGATGGTGTGTGACTGTAGGCATGATGTGTGACTGTAGGGATGGTGTGTGACTGTAGGGATGGTGTGTGACTGTAGGGATGATGTGTGACTGTAGGGATGATGTGTGACTGTAGGGATGATGTGTGACTGTAGGGATGATGTGTGACTGTAGGGATGATGTGACTGTAGGGATGGTGTGTGACTGTAGGGATGATGTGTGACTGTAGGGATGATGTGTGACTGTAGGGATGATGTGTGACTGTAGGGATGATGTGTGACTGTAGGGATGATGTGACTGTAGGGATGATGTGTGACTGTAGGGATGGGGTGTGACTGTAGGGATGGTGTGTGACTGTAGGGATGATGTGTGACTGTAGGGATGATGTGTGACTGTAGGGATGATGTGACTGTAGGGATGATGTGACTGTAGGGATGATGTGACTGTAGGGATGATGTGTGACTGTAGGGATGATGTGACTGTAGGGATGATGTGTGACTGTAGGGATGATGTGAGTGTAGGGATGGTGTGTGACTGTAGGGATGATGTGACTGTAGGGATGTGTGACTGTAGGGATGATGTGTGACTGTAGGGATGGTGTGTGACTGTAGGGATGATGTGACTGTAGGGATGGTGTGTGACTGTAGGGATGATGTGTGACTGTAGGGATGATGTGTGACTGTAGGGATGGTGTGTGACTGTAGGGATGATGTGTGACTGTAGGGATGATGTGTGACTGTAGGGATGATGTGACTGTAGGGATGATGTGACTGTAGGGATGGTGTGTGACTGTAGGGATGATGTGACTGTAGGGATGGTGTGTGACTGTAGGGATGATGTGTGACTGTAGGGATGGTGTGTGACTGTAGGGATGATGTGACTGTAGGGATGGTGTGTGACTGTAGGGATGATGTGACTGTAGGGATGGTGTGTGACTGTAGGGATGATGTGTGACTGTAGGGATGATGTGTGACTGTAGGGATGATGTGACTGTAGGGATGATGTGACTGTAGGGATGGTGTGTGATTGTAGGGATGATGTGTGACTGTAGGGATGATGTGACTGTAGGGATGGTGTGTGACTGTAGGGATGATGTGACTGTAGGGATGGTGTGACTGTAGGGATGATGTGACTGTAGGGATGGTGTGTGACTGTAGGGATGATGTGTGACTGTAGGGATGGTGTGTGACTGTAGGGATGATGTGTGACTGTAGGGATGATGTGTGACTGTAGGGATGATGTGTGACTGTAGGGATGATGTGTGACTGTAGCGATGATGTGTGACTGTAGGGATGATGTGTGACTGTAGGGATGATGTGTGACTGTAGGGATGATGTGTGACTGTAGGGATGGTGTGTGACTGTAGGGATGGTGTGTGACTGTAGGGATGATGTGTGACTGTAGGGATGGTGTGTGACTGTAGGGATGGTGTGTGACTGTAGGGATGATGTGACTGTAGGGATGGGGTGTGACTGTAGGGATGGTGTGTGACTGTAGGGATGATGTGACTGTAGGGATGGGGTGTGACTGTAGGGATGATGTGACTGTAGGGATGATGTGACTGTAGGGATGATGTGACTGTAGAGATGGTGTGTGACTGTAGGGATGATGTGACTGTAGGAATGGTGTGTGACTGTAGGGATGGTGTGACTGTAGGGATGGTGTGTGACTGTAGGGATGATGTGTGACTGTAGGGATGGTGTGTGACTGTAGGGATGGGGTGTGACTGTAGGGATGATGTGTGACTGTAGGGATGATGTGTGACTGTAGGGATGGGGTGTGACTGTAGGGATGATGTGTGACTGTAGGGATGGGGTGTGACTGTAGGGATGATGTGACTGTAGGGATGGTGTGTGACTGTAGGGATGGTGTGTGACTGTAGGGATGATGTGTGACTGTAGGGATGATGTGACTGTAGGGATGATGTGTGACTGTAGGGATGATGTGTGACTGTAGGGATGATGTGACTGTAGGGATGGGGTGTGACTGTAGGGATGATGTGTGACTGTAGGGATGATGTGTGACTGTAGGGATGATGTGTGACTGTAGGGATGATGTGTGACTGTAGGGATGGTGTGTGACTGTAGGGATGATGTGTGACTGTAGGGATGGTGTATGACTGTAGGGATGATGTGCGACTGTAGGGATGGGGTGTGACTGTAGGGATGGTGTGTGACTGTAGGGATGATGTGTAACTGTAGGGATGATGTGTGACTGTAGGGATGATGTGTGACTGTAGGGATGACGTGTGACTGTAGGGATGATGTGACTGTAGGGATGATGTGACTGTAGGGATGGTGTGTGACTGTAGAGATGGTGTGTGACTGTAGGGATGATGTGTGACTGTAGGGATGATGTGTGACGGTAGGGATGATGTGACTGTAGGGATGATGTGTGACTGTAGGGATGGTGTGTGACTGTAGGGATGATGTGTGACTGTAGGGATGATGTGTGACTGTAGGGATGATGTGTGACTGTAGGGATGATGTGACTGTAGGGATGGTGTGTGACTGTAGGGATGATGTGTGACTGTAGGGATGATGTGACTGTAGGGATGATGTGACTGTAGGGATGGTGTGACTGTAGGGATGGTGTGACTGTAGGGATGATGTGTGACTGTAGGGATGATGTGACTGTAGGGATGATGTGACTGTAGGGATGGTGTGTGACTGTAGGGATGATGTGTGACTGTAGGGATGATGTGTGACTGTAGGGATGATGTGACTGTAGGGATGATGTGTGACTGTAGGGATGATGTGTGACTGTAGGGATGATGTGACTGTAGGGATGATGTGTGACTGTAGGGATGATGTGTGACTGTAGGGATGATGTGACTGTAGGGATGGTGTGTGACTGTAGGGATGATGTGTGACTGTAGGGATGATGTGACTGTAGGGATGGTGTGTGACTGTAGGGATGATGTGTGACTGTAGGGATGGTGTGTGACTGTAGGGATGATGTGACTGTAGGGATGATGTGTGACTGTAGGGATGATGATGTGACTGTAGGGATGATGTGTGACTGTAGGGATGATGTGTGACTGTAGGGATGATGTGTGACTGTAGGGATGATGTGACTGTAGGGATGATGACACTGTAGGGATGATGTGACTGTAGGGATGATGTGACTGTAGGGATGATGACACTGTAGGGATGATGTGACTGTAGGGATGATGTGTGACTGTAGGGATGATGTGACTGTAGGGATGATGTGTGACTGTAGGGATGATGTGTGACTGTAGGGATGATGTGTGACTGTAGGGATGATGTGACTGTAGGGATGATGTGTGACTGTAGGGATGATGTGACTGTAGGGATGATGTGTGACTGTAGGGATGATGTGACTGTAGGGATGATGTGTGACTGTAGGGATGATGTGACTGTAGGGATGATGTGTGACTGTAGGGATGATGTGTGACTGTAGGGATGATGTGTGACTGTAGGGATGATGTGACTGTAGGGATGATGTGTGACTGTAGGGATGATGTGTGACTGTAGGGATGATGTGACTGTAGGGATGGTGTGTGACTGTAGGGATGATGTGTGACTGTAGGGATGATGTGACTGTAGGGATGATGTGACTGTAGGGATGGTGTGTGACTGTAGGGATGATGTGTGACTGTAGGGATGATGTGACTGTAGGGATGATGTGACTGTAGGGATGGGGTGTGACTGTAGGGATGATGTGTGACTGTAGGGATGATGTGTGACTGTAGGGATGATGTGTGACTGTAGGGATGATGTGACTGTAGGGATGATGTGACTGTAGGGATGATGTGACTGTAGGGATGATGTGTGACTGTAGGGATGGTGTGTGACTGTAGGGATGGTGTGTGACTGTAGGGATGATGTGACTGTAGGGATGATGTGTGACTGTAGGGATGATGTGTGACTGTAGGGATGATGTGTGACTGTAGGGATGATGTGTGACTGTAGGGATGATGTGTGACTGTAGGGATGATGTGACTGTAGGGATGGTGTGTGACTGTAGGGATGATGTGTGACTGTAGGGATGATGTGACTGTAGGGATGATGTGACTGTAGGGATGGTGTGTGACTGTAGGGATGATGTGTGACTGTAGGGATGATGTGACTGTAGGGATGATGTGACTGTAGGGATGGGGTGTGACTGTAGGGATGATGTGTGACTGTAGGGATGATGTGTGACTGTAGGGATGATGTGTGACTGTAGGGATGATGTGTGACTGTAGGGATGATGTGACTGTAGGGATGATGTGACTGTAGGGATGATGTGACTGTAGGGATGGGGTGTGACTGTAGGGATGATGTGTGACTGTAGGGATGGTGTGTGACTGTAGGGATGATGTGACTGTAGGGATGATGTGTGACTGTAGGGATGATGTGTGACTGTAGGGATGGTGTGTGACTGTAGGGATGATGTGTGACTGTAGGGATGATGTGACTGTAGGGATGGTGTGTGACTGTAGGGATGATGTGTGACTGTAGGGATGGTGTGTGACTGTAGGGATGATGTGTGACTGTAGGGATGATGTGACTGTAGGGATGATGTGTGACTGTAGGGATGGTGTGTGACTGTAGGGATGATGTGTGACTGTAGGGATGGTGTGTGACTGTAGGGATGATGTGACTGTAGGGATGGTGTGTGACTGTAGGGATGATGTGTGACTGTAGGGATGATGTGACTGTAGGGATGGTGTGTGACTGTAGGGATGGTGTGTGACTGTAGGGATGATGTGACTGTAGGGATGATGTGACTGTAGGGGTGATGTGACTGTAGGGATGGTGTGTGACTGTAGGGATGGTGTGTGACTGTAGGGATGATGTGACTGTAGGGATGATGTGACTGTAGGGATGGTGTGTGACTGTAGGGATGATGTGTGACTGTAGGGATGATGTGACTGTAGGGATGATGTGTGACTGTAGGGATGATGTGTGACTGTAGGGATGATGTGACTGTAGGGATGATGTGACTGTAGGGGTGATGTGACTGTAGGGATGGTGTGTGACTGTAGGGATGGTGTGTGACTGTAGGGATGATGTGACTGTAGGGATGATGTGACTGTAGGGATGGTGTGTGACTGTAGGGATGATGTGTGACTGTAGGGATGGTGTGTGACTGTAGGGATGATGTGACTGTAGGGATGATGATGTGTGACTGTAGGGATGATGTGACTGTAGGGATGGTGTGTGACTGTAGGGATGATGTGACTGTAGGGATGATGTGTGACTGTAGGGATGATGTGTGACTGTAGGGATGGTGTGTGACTGTAGGGATGATGTGACTGTAGGGATGGTGTGTGACTGTAGGGATGATGTGTGACTGTAGGGATGGTGTGTGACTGTAGGGATGATGTGACTGTAGGGATGGTGTGTGACTGTAGGGATGATGTGTGACTGTAGGGATGGTGTGTGACTGTAGGGATGATGTGTGACTGTAGGGATGATGTGACTGTAGGGATGATGTGTGACTGTAGGGATGGTGTGTGACTGTAGGGATGATGTGACTGTAGGGATGGTGTGTGACTGTAGGGATGATGTGTGACTGTAGGGATGATGTGACTGTAGGGATGGTGTGTGACTGTAGGGATGGTGTGTGACTGTAGGGATGATGTGACTGTAGGGATGATGTGACTGTAGGGGTGATGTGACTGTAGGGATGGTGTGTGACTGTAGGGATGGTGTGACTGTAGGGATGATGTGACTGTAGGGATGATGTGACTGTAGGGATGGTGTGTGACTGTAGGGATGATGTGTGACTGTAGGGATGATGTGACTGTAGGGATGATGTGTGACTGTAGGGATGATGTGACTGTAGGGATGATGTGACTGTAGGGATGATGTGACTGTAGGGATGATGTGACTGTAGGGATGATGTGACTGTAGGGGTGATGTGACTGTAGGGATGGTGTGTGACTGTAGGGATGATGTGACTGTAGGGATGATGTGACTGTAGGGATGGTGTGTGACTGTAGGGATGATGTGTGACTGTAGGGATGGTGTGTGACTGTAGGGATGATGTGACTGTAGGGATGATGTGACTGTAGGGATGATGATGTGTGACTGTAGGGATGATGTGACTGTAGGGATGATGTGTGACTGTAGGGATGATGTGTGACTGTAGGGATGATGTGTGACTGTAGGGATGATGTGTGACTGTAGGGATGGTGTGTGACTGTAGGGATGATGTGACTGTAGGGATGATGTGTGACTGTAGGGATGGTGTGTGACTGTAGGGATGGTGTGTGACTGTAGGGATGATGTGACTGTAGGGATGGTGTGTGACTGTAGGGATGATGTGTGACTGTAGGGATGATGTGACTGTAGGGATGATGTGTGACTGTAGGGATGATGTGTGACTGTAGGGATGATGTGTGACTGTAGGGATGATGTGACTGTAGGGATGATGTGACTGTAGGGATGATGTGACTGTAGGGGTGATGTGACTGTAGGGATGATGTGACTGTAGGGGTGATGTGACTGTAGGGATGGTGTGTGACTGTAGGGATGGTGTGACTGTAGGGATGATGTGTGACTGTAGGGATGGTGTGACTGTAGGGATGGTGTGACTGTAGGGATGATGTGTGACTGTAGGGATGGTGTGTGACTGTAGGGATGATGTGACTGTAGGGATGATGTGACTGTAGGGATGATGTGACTGTAGGGATGATGTGTGACTGTAGGGATGATGTGACTGTAGGGATGATGTGTGACTGTAGGGATGATGTGTGACTGTAGGGATGATGTGACTGTAGGGATGGTGTGTGACTGTAGGGATGATGTGTGACTGTAGGGATGATGTGACTGTAGGGATGATGTGACTGTAGGGATGATGTGTGACTGTAGGGATGATGTGTGACTGTAGGGATGATGTGACTGTAGGGATGATGTGACTGTAGGGATGATGTGACTGTAGGGATGTGACTGTAGGGATGATGTGACTGTAGGGGTGATGTGACTGTAGGGGTGATGTGACTGTAGGGATGGTGTGTGACTGTAGGGATGGTGTGTGACTGTAGGGGTGATGTGACTGTAGGGATGATGTAACTGTAGGGATGGTGTGTGACTGTAGGGATGGTGTGTGACTGTAGGGATGATGTGTGACTGTAGGGATGATGTGTGACTGTAGGGATGATGTGTGACTGTAGGGATGGTGTGTGACTGTAGGGATGAGTGTGACTGTAGGGATGATGTGTGACTGTAGGGATGATGTGTGACTGTAGGGATGATGTGACTGTAGGGATGATGTGTGACTGTAGGGATGATGTGTGACTGTAGGGATGGTGTGTGACTGTAGGGATGGTGTGTGACTGTAGGGATGGTGTGTGACTGTAGGGATGATGTGTGACTGTAGGGATGGTGTGTGACTGTAGGGATGGTGTGTGACTGTAGGGATGGTGTGTGACTGTAGGGATGATGTGACTGTAGGGATGATGTGACTGTAGGGATGATGTGACTGTAGGGATGATTGTGACTGTAGGGATGATGTGACTGTAGGGATGGTGTGTGACTGTAGGGATGATGTGTGACTGTAGGGATGATGTGTGACTGTAGGGATGATGTGACTGTAGGAATGTTGTGTGACTGTAGGATGGTGTGACTGTAGGGATGGTGTGTGACTGTAGGGATGATGTGACTGTAGGGATGGTGTGTGACTGTAGGGATGATGTGTGACTGTAGGGATGGTGTGTGACTGTAGGGATGATGTGTGACTGTAGGGATGGTGTGTGACTGTAGGGATGATGTGTGACTGTAGGGATGATGTGTGACTGTAGGGATGATGTGTGACTGTAGCGATGATGTGACTGTAGGGATGATGTGTGACTGTAGGGATGATGTGTGACTGTAGGGATGGTGTGTGACTGTAGGGATGGTGTGTGACTGTAGGGATGGTGTGTGACTGTAGGGATGGTGTGTGACTGTAGGGATGGTGTGTGACTGTAGGGATGGTGTGTGACTGTAGGGATGATGTGACTGTAGGGATGATGTGACTGTAGGGATGATGTGACTGTAGGGATGATGTGACTGTAGGGATGATGTGTGACTGTAGGGATGATGTGACTGTAGGGATGGTGTGTGACTGTAGGGATGAGGTGTGACTGTAGGGATGATGTGTGACTGTAGGGATGATGTGACTGTAGGAATGTTGTGTGACTGTAGGGATGGTGTGACTGTAGGGATGGTGTGTGACTGTAGGGATGATGTGTGACTGTAGGGATGATGTGACTGTAGGGATGGGGTGTGACTGTAGGGATGATGTGACTGTAGGGATGGTGTGTGACTGTAGGGATGATGTGTGACTGTAGGGATGATGTGTGACTGTAGGGATGGGTGTGACTGTAGGGATGATGTGTGACTGTAGGGATGATGTGTGACTGTAGGGATGATGTGTGACTGTAGGAATGGTGTGTGACTGTAGGGATGGTGTGACTGTAGGGATGGTGTGTGACTGTAGGGATGATGTGTGACTGTAGGGATGATGTGTGACTGTAGGGATGATGTGACTGTAGGGATGATGTGTGACTGTAGGGAATGGTGTGTGACTGTAGGGATGATGTGTGACTGTAGGGATGATGTGTGACTGTAGGGATGATGTGTGACTGTAGGATGATGTGTGACTGTAGGGATGGTGTGACTGTAGGGATGGTGTGTGACTGTAGGGATGATGTGTGACTGTAGGGATGATGTGTGACTGTAGGGATGATGTGTGACTGTAGGGATGATGTGTGACTGTAGGGATGGGGTGTGACTGTAGGGATGGGGAGTTCAACTGTAGGGATGGGGTGTGACTGTAGGGATGGGGTGTGACTGTAGGGATGTGTGTGACTGTATGGATGGGGTGTGACTGTAGGGATGGGGTGTGACTGTAGGGATGGTGTGTGACTGTAGGGATGGTGTGTGACTGTAGGGATGGGGTGTGACTGTAGGGATGGGGTGTGACTGTAGGGATGGGGTGTGACTGTAGGGATGATGTGTGACTGTATGAGGATGGGTGTGACTGTAGGGATGGTGTGTGACTGTAGGGATTGGGTGTGACTGTAGGGATGGTGTGTGACTGTAGGGATGGGGTGTGACTGTAGGGATGGTGTGTGACTGTAGGGATGATGTGTGACTGTAGGGATGATGTGTGACTGTAGGGATGAGGTGTGACTGTAGGGATGGTGTGTGACTGTAGGAATGATGTGTGACTGTAGGGATGGGGTGTGACTGTAGGGATGGTGTGTGACTGTAGGGATGGGGTGTGACTGTAGGGATGATGTGTGACTGTAGGGATGGTGTGTGACTGTAGGGATGATGTGACTATAGGGATGATGTAGGATGATGTGACTGTAGGGATGGTTGTGACTGTAGGGATGATTTATGACTGTAGGGATGATGTGACTGTAGGGATGCTGTGTGACTGTAGGGATGATGTGTGACTGTAGGGATGATGTGTGACTGTAGGGATGATGTGACTGTAGGGATGATGTGACTGTAGGGATGATGTGTGACTGTAGGGATGAATTTTGGTCTCCTCTGACCACAGAACTTTCTCCTTCTCTGAATCATTAGATGTTGATTGGTGGACTTCAGACATTCCTCTCCATGTGTCTTCCTGAGGAGGGTCTTGCGGGAGCTGCAGGATTTCAATCCATGGTGGTGTATTGTGGTACCAATGGTTTGTTTGGTGACTGTGGTCCCAACTGCCTTGAGATCCTTCACAAGCTCCTCCCATGTAGTTCTGGGCGGATCCCTCACTTTTCTCATGACCATCCTCACCCCATGAGGAGAAATCTTCCATGGAGCTCCAGACTGAGGGCGATTGATGGTTATTTTGTATTTCTTCCATTTGTGAATAATCACTCCAGCAGTTGTCTCCTCCTCACCAAGCTTCTTGCTGATGGTCTTGTAGCCCATTCCAGCCTTGTGCAGATCTCCAATCTTCTCCCCGACGTCCTCTGACAGATCTTTGGTCTTCCCCATGATGGTGAGGATTGGATGGAAAGAGATTCTGTGGACAGGCGTCTTTTATACACATAACGAGTTGTCATTAGGAGAACCTTCTTACATTGACAGGACTAATCTGTGTACCACATGAGCACCTACTGTAGTGTCTGTGTATACACCATATATACCCCGATATATACGTATATACACCCTCTATATACTTCATATATACCCCCCATATATACTATATACACTCTCTATATACTCCATATATACCCCCCATATATACTATATACACTCTCTATATACTCCATATATACCCCCATATATACTATATACACCCTCTATATACTTCATATATACCCCCATATATACTGTATACACCCTCTATATACTTCATATATACCCCCATATATACTATATACACCCTCTATATACTTCATATATAGCCCCCATATATACTATATACACTCTCTATATACTCCATATATACTATATACACTCTCTATATACTCCATATATACCCCCATATATACTATATACACCCTCTATATACTCCATATATACTATATACACTCTCTATATACTCCATATATACTCCCCATATATACTATATACACTCTCTATATACTCCATATATACCCCCCATATGTACTATATACACTCTCTATATACTCCATATATACCCTCCCTATATACTATATACACTCTCTATACACTCCATATATACCCCCCATATATACTATATACACTCTCTATATACTCCATATATACCCCCATATATACTATATACACTCTCTATATACTCCATATATACCCCCATATATACTATATACACTCTCTATATACTCCATATATACCCCCCATATATACTATATACACCCTCTATATACTCCATATATACTATATACATACCCTCTATATACTTCATATATACCCCCATATATACTATATAACTCTCTATATACTCATATATACCCCCCCATATATACTATATACACTCTCTATATACTCCATATATACCCCCATATATACTATATACACCCTCTATATACTCCATATATACCCCCCATATATACTATATACACCCTCTATATACTCCATATATACCCCCCATATATACTATATACACCCTCTATATACTCCATATATACCCCCCATATATACTATATACACCCTCTATATACTCCATATATACCCACCATATATACTATATACACTCTCTATATACTCCATATATATCCCCATATATACTATATACACTCTCTATATACTCCATATATACTATATACACTCTCTATATACTCCATATATACCCCCATATATACTATATACACCCTCTATATACTCCATATATACTATATACACTCTCTATATACTCCATATATACCCCCCATATATACTATATACACTCTCTATATACGTCCATATATACTATATACACTCTCTATATACTCCATATATACTATATACACTCTCTATATACCCCATATATACTATATACACTCCTATATACCCCATATATACTATATACACTCTCTATATACTCCCATATATACTATATACACTCTCTGTATACTCCATATATACTATATATACTCTCTATATACTCCATATATACTATATACACTCTCTATATACTCCATATATACCCCCCATATATACTATATACACCCTCTGTATACTCCATATATACCCCCCATATATACTATATACACTCTCTATATACTCCATATATACTATATACACTCTCTATATACTCCATATATACCCCCATATATACTATATGCACTCTCTATATACTCCACATATACTATATACACTCTCTATATACCCCATATATACTATATACACTCTCTATATACCCCATATATACTATATACACTCTCTATATACTCCATATATACTATATACACTCTCTGTATACTCCATATATACTATATACACTCTCTATATACTCCATATATACACTCTCTATATACTCCATATATACCCCCCATATATACTATATACACCCTCTGTATACTCCATATATACCCCCCATATATACTATATACACTCTCTATATACTCTATATATACCCCCATATATACTATATACACTCTCTATATACTCCATATATACTATATACACTCTCTATATACTCCATATATACTATACTACACTCTCTATATACTCCATATATACCCCTCATATATACTACTATACACTCTCTATATACTCCATATATACCCCCCATATATACTATATACACTCTCTATATACTCCATATATACCCCCATATATACTATATACACTCTCTATATACTCCCCATATATACCCCCCATATATACTATATACACTCTCTATATACTCCATATATACCCCCCATATATACTATATACACTCTCTATATACTCCATATATACTATATACACTCTATATACTCCATATATACCCCCCATATATACTATATATACTATCTATATACTCCATATATACCCCCCATATATACTATATACACTCTCTATATACTCCATATATACCCCCCATATATACTATATACACTCTATATACTCCATATATACTATATACACTCTCTATATACCCCCATATATACTATATACACCCTCTATATACTCCATATATACTATATACACTCTCTATATACTCCATATATACCCCCCATATATACTATATACATTCTCTATATACTCCATATATACTATATACACTCTATATACTCCATATATACTATATACACTCTCTATATACTCCATATATACTATATACACTCTATATACTCCATATATACCCCATATATACTATATACACTCTCTATATACTCCATATATACCCCCATATATACTATATACACTCTATATACTCCATATATACTATATACACTCTCTATATACTCCATATATACCCCCCATTATACTATATACACTCTCTATATACTCATATATACCCCCATATATACTATATACACTCTCTATATACTCATATATACTATATACACTCTCTATATACTCCATATATACCCCCATATATACTATATACACTCTCTATATACTCCATATATACCCCCCCATATATACTATATACACTCTCTATATACTCCATATATACCCCTCATATATACTATATACACTCTCTATATACTCCATATATATACTATATACACTCTCTATATACTCCATATATACCCCCCATATATACTATATACACTCTCTATATACTCCATATATACCCCCCATATATACTATATACACTCTCTATATACTCCATATATACTATATACACTCTCTATATACTCCATATATACCCCCATATATACTATATACACTCTCTATATACTCCATATATATACTATATACACTCTCTATATACTCCATATATACCCCCATATATACTATATACACTCTCTATATACTCCATATATATACTATATACACTCTCTATATACTCCATATATACCCCCATATATACTATATACACTTTCTATATACTCCATATATACCCCTCATATATACTATATACACTCTCTATATACTCCATATATATACTATATACACTCTCTATATACTCCATATATACCCCCATATATACTATATACACTTTCTATATACTCCATATATACCCCCCATATATACTATATACACTCTCTATATACTCCATATATACTATATACACTCTCTATATACTCCATATATACCCCCATATATACTATATACACTTTCTATATACTCCATATATACCCCTCATATATACTATATACACTCTCTATATACTCCATATATATACTATATACACTCTCTATATACTCCATATATACCCCCATATATACTATATACACTTTCTATATACTCCATATATACCCCTCATATATACTATATACACTCTCTATATACTCCATATATATACTATATACACTCTCTATATACTCCATATATACCCCCCATATATACTATATACACTCTCTATATACTCCATATATACTATATACACTCTCTATATACTCCATATATACTATATACACTCTCTATATACTCCATATATACCCCCATATATACTATATACACCCTCTATATACTCCATATATACTATATACACCCTCTATATACTCCATATATACCCCCATATATACTATATACACTCTCTATATACTCCATATATACCCCCCATATATACTATATACACTCTCTATATACTCCATATATACCCCCATATATACTATATACACTCTCTATATACTCCATATATACCCCCATATATACTATAAACACTCTCTATATATACTATATACACTCTCTATATACTCCATACACTCTCTATATACTCCATATATACACCACATGAGCACCTCCTGTAGCCAGTCTGTGGGGGGAGAATTATTGTTGGTTGGGGATCAAATACTTATTTTACTCCATTTATAACATTTGTATTGTGTGATATTTCTGGATTTTTGGTTGATATTCTGTCTCTATCATATAAAATACACCTATGATAACAATTATAGACCCTTCATTTCTATGTAAGGGGGCAAAACTTACACAATCTGCAGGGGAGACGATCGTTATTCCCCCCATTGTAGGGGATCCTCCTCAGTAATTGCGGATGGGGATCGGAGGGGCGCAGGGACTCATGACGGGAGATCAGATTGGGGTTCTCGGTATCTTAGGGGCCCTGCATACCATGGTTCCCCTGCACTTCCCTAGTAATGAAGTCCAATAGTCGGAACGTTAACAAGTGGAAGGTTTGTGCGGCGTCTGCGATCGTCCCCGGGGAATGGAGACTGCGAGCGTTTCATCCGCAGATACAATTCATCTTAAAAAAAAAAGGAAAAAGCAGAGAGGGATTGTTGTGTGGAAATGTCAATGTTCTTATCCATTATTTATCTGCGCTTCCTTGTGTTTGCACGCCCGGAGCTGTGTGCTGAGTCTCATCTCCACCCCACCGCAGCGCACTGACCCCCCCATCTCCATCACTCATTGCGGGGAGAAGTTGGTTTAGCGCGGTCATGTGATCGGCAATCAAAGCCTCCAGTCCTCTAAGATATATTGAATCCCAATCCTTCCACCTTCCCCGACCTCCCAAGATCTTCTCTGCCGGATAGAGAGGCAGCGATCTCCCCGTGTAAATATCGCACGCAATCATTTCATTCGTCAGATTTTTGTGTCACATTTATAATTCTTTGGAGGGAATAATTGCAGCTAATAATAGAATAAAGAATTCCCTCTGCGCCACCAGGGAGGGGGGATGGTATGTGCCACAAATATACACAAAGAGATTTATCAATACAAATGTAACATTCAAACTCACAAATAGTAAAAAACGCCATTCATCAGCTACAATCAGGTTGTCTTTATGGGGCCTACAGCAGCCCTGCTCAGAAGTATGTATGAGGGGTTCCCCCATCCCGGGTCTGTACACCCGCTTTTCCCATTATGAGGGGTTCCCCCCATCCCGGGTCTGTACACCCACTGTGCCCATTATGAGGGGTTCCCCCCATCCCGGGTCTGTACACCCGCTGTGCCCATTATGAGGGGTTCCCCCCATCCCGGGTCTGTACACCCGCTGTGCCCATTATAAGGGGTTCCCCCCATCCCGGGTCTGTACACCAGCTGTGCCCATTATGAGGGGTTCCCCCCATCCCGGGTCTGTACACCCGCTGTGCCCATTATGAGGGGTTCCCCCCATCCCGGGTCTGTACACCCGCTGTGCCCATTATGAGGGGTTCCCCCCATCCCGGGTCTGTACACCAGCTGTGCCCATTATGAGGGGTTCCCCCCATCCCGGGTCTGTACACCCGCTGTGCCCATTATGAGGGGTTCCCCCCATCCCGGGTCTGTACACCAGCTGTGCCCATTATGAGGGGTTCCCCCCATCCCGGGTCTGTACACCAGCTGTGCCCATTATGAGGGGTTCCCCCCATCCCGGGTCTGTACACCAGCTGTGCCCATTATGAGGGGTTCCCCCCATCCCGGGTCTGTACACCCGCTGTGCCCATTATGAGGGGTTCCCCCCATCCCGGGTCTGTACACCAGCTGTGCCCATTATGAGGGGTTCCCCCCATCCCGGGTCTGTACACCCGCTGTGCCCATTATGAGGGGTTCCCCCCATCCCGGGTCTGTACACCCGCTGTGCCCATTATAAGGGGTTCCCCCCATCCCGGGTCTGTACACCCGCTGTGCCCATTATGAGGGGTTCCCCCCATCCCGGGTCTGTACACCCGCTGTGCCCATTATGAGGGGTTCCCCCCATCCCGGGTCTGTACACCCGCTGTGCCCATTATGAGGGGTTCCCCCCATCCCGGGTCTGTACACCCACTGTGCCCATTATGAGGGGTTCCCCCCATCCCGGGTCTGTACACCCGCTGTGCCCATTATGAGGGGTTCCCCCCATCCCGGGTCTGTACACCCGCTGTGCCCATTATGAGGGGTTCCCCCCATCCCGGTTCTGTACACCCACTGTGCCCATTATGAGGGGTTCCCCCCATCCCGGGTCTGTACACCCGCTGTGCCCATTATGAGGGGTTCCCCCCATCCGGGGTCTGTACACCCGCTGTGCCCATTATAAGGGGTTCCCCCCATCCCGGGTCTGTTCACCCGCTGTGCCCATTATAAGGGGTTCCCCCCATCCGGGGTCTGTACACCCGCTGTGCCCATTATGAGGGGTTCCCCCCATCCCGGGTCTGTACACCCACTGTGCCCATTATGAGGGGTTCCCCCCATCCCGGGTCTGTACACCCGCTGTGCCCATTATGAGGGGTTCCCCCCATCCCGGGTCTGTGCACCCACTGTGCCCATTATGAGGGGTTCCCCCCATCCCGGGTCTGTACACCCGCTGTGCCCATTATGAGGGGTTCCCCCCATCCGGGGTCTGTACACCCGCTGTGCCCATTATAAGGGGTTCCCCCCATCCCGGGTCTGTACACCCGCTGTGCCCATTATGAGGGGTTCCACCATCCCGGGTCTGTACACCCGCTGTGCCCATTATGAGGG
The DNA here is from genome assembly GCA_037952835.1 of Lithobates septentrionalis. Taxonomy (NCBI): domain Eukaryota; kingdom Metazoa; phylum Chordata; class Amphibia; order Anura; family Ranidae; genus Lithobates; species Lithobates septentrionalis. The sequence continues at coordinate 32,493 of JBBDGP010005338.1, forward strand.
GTTCCCCCCATCCCGGGTCTGTACACCCACTGTGCCCATTATGAGGGGTTCCAACCATCCCAGGTCTGTACACCCACTGTGCCCATTATGAGGGGTTCCCCCCATCCCGGGTCTGTACACCCGCTGTGCCCATTATGAGGGGTTCCCCCCATCCCGGGTCTGTACACCCGCTGTGCCCATCATGAGGGGTTCCCCCCATCCCGGTTCTGTACACCCGCTGTGCCCATTATGAGGGGTTCCCCCCATCCCGGGTCTGTACACCCGCTGTGCCCATTATGAGGGGTTCCCCCCATCCCGGTTCTGTACACCCGCTGTGCCCATTATGAGGGGTTCCCCCCATCCCGGTTCTGTACACCCGCTGTGCCCATTATGAGGGGTTCCCCCCATCCCGGGTCTGTACACCCGCTGTGCCCATTATGAGGGGTTCCCCCCATCCCGGTTCTGTACACCCGCTGTGCCCATTATGAGGGGTTCCCCCCATCCCGGGTCTGTACACCCGCTGTGCCCATTATGAGGGGTTCTCACCATTACTGTGCTGAGTTCCCGGGTCTGTACACCCGCTGTGCCCATTATGAGGGGTTCTCACCATTACTGTGCTGAGTTCCCGGGTCTGTACACCCGCTGTGCCCATTATGAGGGGTTCTCACCATCCCTGTGCTGAGTTCCCGGGTCTGTACACCCGCTGTGCCCATTATGAGGGGTTCCCACCATTACTGTGCTGAGTTCATGGGTCTGTACACCCGCTGTGCCCATTATGAGGGGTTCTCACCATCCCTGTGCTGAGTTCCCGGGTCTGTACACCCGCTGTGCCCATTATGAGGGGTTCCCACCATCCCTGTGCTAAGTTCCTGGGTCTGTACACCCGCTGTGCCCATTATGAGGGGTTCCCACCATCCCTGTGCTGAGTTCCCGGGTCTGTACACCCGCTGTGCCCATTATGAGGGGTTCCCACCATCCCTGTGCTAAGTTCCTGGGTCTGTACACCCGCTGTGCCCATTATGAGGGGTTCCCACCATTCCTGTGCTGAGTTCCCGGGTCTGTACACCCGCTGTGCCCATTATGAGGGGTTCTCACCATCCCTGTGCTGAGTTCCCGGGTCTGTACACCCGCGGTGCCCATTATGAGGGGTTCTCACCATCCCTGTGCTGAGTTCCTGGGTCTGTACACCCGCTGTGCCCATTATGAGGGGTTCTCACCATCCCTGTGCTGAGTTCTCGGGTCTGTACACCCGCTATGCCCATTATGAGGGGTTCCCACCATCCCTGTGCTGAGTTCCTGGGTCTGTACACCCGCTGTGCCCATTATGAGGGGTTCCCACCATCCCTGTGCTGAGTTATGGGGTCTGTACACCCGCTGTGCCCATTATGAGGGGTTCCCACCATCCCTGTGCTGAGTTATGGGGTCTGTACACCCGCTGTGCCCATTATGAGGGGTTAATTTTGTTTATTGAAAAATCTTACAAACAACAACTTATATACAATAAAACCATAATAAATAAATAAAACATATTTACAAAATAATTGAATTTGATAATACAAAACAAGAACATTATAAATGGTACAAACCAAATTGCGCACTACATAATCCCTATGGGAGAGCCAGACTAAGGAACATCACCGTCACCATGCATGTAGCCTTTTATCAAAAATAGATTTCATCTTGAAAATCTAGGGGAGTGAATCAAGAATACAAAGAAAAGCCGCACACCCCGAGATCAACAGGCAGCAGCTACAGAGTCCTGATATTCCTCCACGCCCTTATCCAGGCCTCCTGCTGCCACCTGCCTTTCTCAAGACCCCGAATCTTCCCAACCTCACCCAGAATGTCCTGCACCACCACTTCCACAGGGAGGATTTTACCCCGTAAGGATACCTGACACCGTGCACTCCACGTGAAATAACGGACTACCAGACTAACTAAAAAAAGTGTTTCCAAATCATAATCCCGACGAGTCTGGAATGCCCCATACACCCACTCTGCATAACTCATATGGGGGAGGAAGGGTATACTTAGAGCCCTCCCAACCCTCTTGTACACCTCTATATTAAAAGGGCATTGAAGTAGAAAGTGATCCATGGACTCCACTACTCCTCCACACTCCACTCTCGGGCAGCCCCGATCACTCATGGAAAGAAACTTCAAGTTGCCCTTCACATATAGTTTTCCATGAAAGGCAAGCCAAGCCTGATCCCTAAACTTCATTGGGATTCTCTCCAAATTAATCAATCGCAAACCCACCCCCAAAACCAGGCTTGGGCAATCCCTCAAGGCCAGTGGCTCGCAAAAAGCAGAGCTCATGATCCGCTTCTCAAGAAGTTTCCTTGGAAGAGATCTGACTTCTCCTGCTGTTACTTGCCACTGCCGAAGCATTTTCAAACACGGGGCAACATAAGCCGGGAGCTGTTCATGCTTGACCCTCAGGCTTTTCACTGGCCCACCATTTTCCCAGTTTCGCAGAAAGGGCCTAAACCAGGACTGGAAAATACCAACCCACCCAGGCGGTCTCTCTGCCAACATGTTACCAAGATTGTACTTCACAAACATCAGAGAGAAAAAGACTACAGGGTTGACCATCCCTAGACCACCCTCCCGCCTAGGAAGGTAAGTCACATTCCTTTTGACAAGGTTTATTCTGTTCCCCCATAACAGCTGGAAGAAACAACTATAGATCCTGGTATAGAGAGAAACTGGCAAAACGCAAACAAAACTGACATACAGAAAAATCGGAATCAGGTAAGTCTTGATCAGATCAACCTTTTCCCTCAAGGAAAGCTGCCAACCTTTCCAGCTTGCCACCTTGGCATCGGCATTCTCCAGCCTGTTCACCCAATTTGCATGACCATAGTCACCTGGGCCGAATTCAATGCCTAGAACTCGAATTTTTTGTTGGGGCTCCAGGAAGTCATCCGGGAGAACAAAGCTCTCCCCTTCCACACCCATCCAGAAAGCTTCACACTTGTCCTGGGTGACCTTTGAACCTGATGCCTCTGCATACTGCCCTATCACTGAGACCACCTCCTGCACCTCCGCAGTCCCAGAGATAAAAACAGAAACATCATCAGCATAGGCCACAACCTTCAAAGGAGGCTCACCAGCGATGCCCAAAGGTACCCCACACAATGGTCCACTCTCTAGCCTTCTAATGAAGGGGTTGATTGCAAACACATATAGCAGAGACTCAATGGACACCCCTGACGCACACCCGAGCCGACCGCAAAGGGCTGCCCGACCCAACCATTAACCAGAGGAAAGCTTTCAGCCCCTTTGTACAAAATCTTGAGCCAATCAATGAAACCCCCCTCCAGGCCATATTTGTCAAGAAGGAGCCACAAGTACTCATGATTAACCCGATCAAAGGCCTTAGCCTGATCCAATGTCAGCAAATATTTACCCCAACCAGCAGCCCTACAACGCTCCAAGGCCTCCCGGACAGCTAACACCGCTGAGAAAGTGCTTCTACCTTGGACCGAACAGTGCTGGTGGCGGGATAACAAACTGCCTGCAACTGGTGATAATCGGCAGAAGAAAATCTTTGCCAGTATCTTTCTATCGACATTAAGAAGGCTAATGGGGCGCCAATTCCCAATCATGGAAGGATCTTTACCCTTTGACAGAAGGATCACTGCAGATTGCCTCATGGAGGGAGGGAGAGAACCCTCATTCAAACAGCCATTAAAAACCCCTGCAAGGTAGGGAGCCAGGATCGTCTTAAAACATTTATAGAACTCGGCTGTCAAACCATCTGGCCCTGGAGTTTTCTTGATGGCTAGTTTATCAATAGCCTGAATTACCTCATCTGCAGTGATTTCATCTGTCAAATTCATCAAAGGAACATTACTTTCCAGTCCTGGTGTAGAGTCCAAAAAACCCAACATCCTTGTCCGATCAAGGTTCCTTCCTCCCAGGAGATCGGCATAGTATGACCTGACAACCTCCAGGATCCCTGACCTAGACTTCGTCAGAGAGCCCGTACTGTCCCTCAGGCCATTGACCGTCTTAACTGCTACGCTCTGTTTACAGTTCTGGTAAGGGTCAGGCGAATGGTATTTCCCGTAATCCCTCTCCTGAACCAAAGAGGCGTGCCGGTCATATTGATGTCTCCTAAGGAGGAGCTTCACCTCAGAGATCGCCCCAGAATCTCCTCCATTCGAAACAAGGCGGTCAAGTTTCCTCCGCAAACGCTGGTAGGTGATATACTTATCTTGCTGCTTCTTTCTTCCTATGGCCTTGAAAAGCCCAACAGTCCGCTGTTTAACAAGCTCCCACCATTCTGACTTGCTGTTGCAAAAGTCTAGGATCGTTACCTGTGCTTGAAAAAAATCCTCAAAGGATTGTCTTACTCTCTCGTCTTCCAGGAGGGCCGAATTCAATCTCCAGATACCCCTCCCCCTAGGTGGCATGTCTGGGGCATTCAGAGTCACAGATAGAATACAGTGATCAGAAAACTCCACTGCCCGACACACAGGTGCCGAAAAAGCGGAGTCTCCCTTTAAAAAAAACCTATCTATCCTACTCTGACTATTACCTCGCTGAAAAGTGAACCCCGTGCTGTCTGGGCAGCGCTTAATGTGCGCATCTACCAGACCTGCTTCCCTAACTATCGCATTAAGAAAAAGGGTGTCATAGCCCAGCTTATCTCTGAAACCTCTCCTGTCTTTAGACCTAGTAATGGTGTTGAAATCACCTCCAAAGATAACCTGCTGGGTCGTAAAAAGAAAAGGCTTAATCTTTGTAAAGAGGCATTTCCTGTCCCACTTCGTCTGGGGACCATAGATGTTAATCAGGTGCAAGTCCTGCCCCTTCACAGAGACGTCTAAGACCATGCATCTCCCTATCTCTACCTCAATTACCCGCCGGCACGTTACCATACCAGAAAAAAGGACTGCAACTCCGCTGTAAGGCTCGGCCGCAAGAGACCAAAATGAGGGACCACGTCTCCACTCCTTCTTTGCCAGATGTATATCGGCCAGACTACTCAGATGGGTTTCTTGCAAAAACAAAATGTCAGCATCAAACTCGCTGAGCAAAAATAAGGCCATATGACGAGCACCTACTGATCTTAAGCTGGCAACATTAATGGTTGCCACTTTTAACGGAGTGGGAACTGCCATTAGGGTAGTTGAGGCAGCCGTTTCTTAGCCTGACTACTCCCTCTTCCTGGAGAACCAGCGCGCTTTGTTGCACCCTGGCACTCATCATCCATAGAGGATGCAGAACTGAATGAGTCCCATTCATCCTCATCATCATCATCATCATCAGACAGGACCTTAAACTTATTTTCTAAAGGCAAAAATTTAGGATTTAAGGTAACTGAACCCCCTTTTTTCCTTCTTTTGCCCCTCCTCCTCCTATCCTCCAACCACTCCATATCATCCTTAGACAAACCAGACTCAACAGCCTCCCCACCCCTATCCTCCCCTTCACCCCCCACCCCCCCACTCCCCCTTCCCTTATCTACCACCAGGCCAGCCTCTCCACCATCCACCCCACTCCTCTGCACCCCACGATCCTCAATAGAAACCCTGCAGCGTCGGGGGAGGGGGGTTGGCACCACACCTGACGCACCTGCCTCAGCACCTCTTGCTGCCTCTGCAATTTTAGAAGACACAGACACAGAAGGATTGGACACATTTTTGGCAACCGATACCTTACCTACAGAAGACATGGGCACACTAGGTAAACGCACAGACTGGGGAGACACAGACACATTAGGTATTGGCACAGACTGGGGCACCACAGATTGGGGAGACACATTAGGTATTGACACAGACTCAGATGGACTCACAGGCACCCCAGCTGCTGAGCTCCGAGCATCCTCCATGTCCAGGCGGAAGAACTCTCTCATGAGCTCAGGATTGTTGTGCATTGCCTCAGGACACTGACTGTAAGGATGTCCCACCGCATTGCACAGATTGCACCTGATGATATTACAATCCTTCGCCAAATGTCCTATACCCTGACACAGAGAGCACTTCATCACTGGACAGGAGGATGCGAGATGTCCTTTATCTCCACACTTATTGCAGAGCTTTGGCTGGCCTGGATAGAAGATGGTCAGCCTGTCCCTTCCCAGGAAAGCTGAGGATGGCAGATGCTGGACGACATTATCAACAACCTTTAATTTTAGCTGCACAGACCATCCCCCCGTCCATATTCCCCGATCATCTACAATCTTTTTTAGGGGGCTCAGGACGTCTCCATACCTCCTCAACCATACAGATAAATCCCCTTGCGGTATGGATTCATTGCGGACCAAAATTGTGACCATTTTAATGAGGGGCTGGCGTGATATAAGCTTTGGGATGAGCCCTTTCCAGTCCGGCAGCCCCCTACACACGTGTTCATACTTCTCCCAAAATATGTCCAAAGACTCCGGACGGATAAAGGACAAATCATATTCATAGGAACCTGCCGGACTGATCAGGGCGAAGATATCTGTGGGTGTAAACCCCATCTGTAGAATCTTATCCACCACTGCCCTCCTATGTGGGGGGATTCCACTGCCTTCCCATTTTAATTGCACAACATTCCTCCTTTTAAACATGGAGGAAGATAAAACATTTTCATGCTCCCTCCCTGCTTGCTGCCCCTTCCCAGATCCTGTAGCAGCAACACCAGCATAAGTTTTTCTTACACCAGCAGCATTTGCAGTCTTGTCCTTAGACACAATCAAACCTGCTGGCAGAGAGTCTGAATCAGCTGGGATAGCAGTCTTCTGATTAGAGGCAGGACCCTCCCCCTCCCCCGAGCACATGGTTTCTTTTCTGGGATCAATCACAGTCATGGCTGCTGCAGACTCCTGGAAACTTGTAGCACTACTGCACCCAGCATCTCCTCCACCATTCACAGGAACAGCCGCTGTGCCTGGTCCAGGCAAAGTCTCTGTATTGTCCATGGACCTCTCTGCAGACTGAAGCTGACAGTTATTAGCAGATGTTATTGCATGCTGTGTATTGTCTATGGGTCTGGGCTGACTGCCTGCAGCACTACAACCCTCAGCAAGCACATTGTCATTGAAGTTCACACCATCATCCTGCACACACACTGTACCTGCACCTTGTCTCTCCACAGGTCTTTCTTCCACAGGGCTAGGAACGGCGTCCATCTTTTCCTCACCATCCTGGGAAGTGGATTCAAGTTTATTGATGAAATCCAGCATGGCAGAACCTTCAACCTCCTGCTCAGATGTTCCACATTGCTGGGGAGTGAAGGGGACAGAGGCCTCCACCATTGAGGGCTCAGCAGATGTCTGAGGTGTTGAAGAGCTGGGCTCATCCTCCGGGCCCACTTTCTCACTCTCTGCTGTCTGTAGCTGCATCTCCTCACTGGTCTCCTCACCCTCCATGCAGGAAGCGGCTCCTCTTCTCATTTGGCTGAATCTTTCTTCATTTTTATATTTCTCTTTAAATGCTCCACTATTCTCCTTCAGAGAACTCACCAGTTCTTTCTGCTTCCGCAGAGCTTGTTCCAAGTCTTTCAGCTCAGGCCTCAGAGCCGCTCTTTTCTTGCTGAACACTTTGGCACAAATCTGCTTTTTCTTTTTAAATTCATTTTTCAAAGCCACCAACTTCTCCTCTTCCTTCTCAATCCGCTTCAGCGTTTCAATAACCCTCCGTCTAAAGGCAGACAGGGACTCATCTTTCCTTGGGCCAGGCCCAGTGTCGTCCACAGGCTGAGGCCTATCCAGGGGGCCTCCACCAGGATCCTCCCCAGGATCCTGCATCACTCCTGGGGCAGAGGAGCAACTCTAGTCCCTGGTCTCTGGAAGCACAGGAGCAAAGGAACTAGCAACCTCACACCTCGCTGTCAGGGAGTGGAATGGCAGTTTCCCACCATCCCTGTGCTGAGTTCCCGGGTCTGTACACCCGCTGTGCCCATACCGAGGGGTTCCCACCATCCCTGTGCCGAGTTCCCGGGTCTGTACACCCGCTGTGCCCATTATGAAGAGTTCCCACCATCCCTGTGCTGAGTTCCCGGGTCTGTACACCCGCTGTGCCCATTATGAAGAGTTCCCACCATCCCTGTGCTGAGTTCCTGGGTCTGTACACCCGCTGTGCCCATTATGAGGGGTTCCCACCATCCCTGTGCTGAGTTCCCGGGTCTGTACACCCGCTGTGCCCATTATGAAGAGTTCCCACCATCCCTGTGCTGAGTTCCTGGGTCTGTACACCCGCTGTGCCCATTATGAGGGGTTCCCACCATCCCTGTGCTGAGTTCCTGGGTCTGTACACCCGCTGTGCCCATTATGAGGGGTTCCCACCATCCCTGTGCTGAGTTCCCGGGTCTGTACACCCGCTGTGCCCATTATGAGGGGTTCCCACCATCCCTGTGCTGAGTTCCCGGGTCTGTACACCCGCTGTGCCCATTATGAGGTGTTCCCACCATCCCTGTGCTGAGTTCCCGGGTCTGTACACCCGCTGTGCCCATTATGAGGGGTTCCCACCATCCCTGTGCTGAGTTCTCTGTACACCCGCTGTGCCCATTATGAGGGGTTCTCACCATCCCTGTGCTGAGTTCCCGGGTCTGTACACCCGCTGTGCCCATTATGAGGGGTTCTCACCATCCCTGTGCTGAGTTCCCGGGTCTGTACACCCGCTGTGCCCATTATGAGGGGTTCCCACCATCCCTGTGCTGAGTTCCCGGGTCTGTACACCCGCTGTGCCCATTATGAGGGGTTCCCACCATCCCTGTGCTGAGTTCTCTGTACACCCGCTGTGCCCATTATGAGGGGTTCTCACCATCCCTGTGCTGAGTTCCCGGGTCTGTACACCCGCTGTGCCCATTATGAGGGGTTCTCACCATCCCTGTGCTTAGATCCCGGGTCTGTACACCCGCTGTGCCCATTATGAGGGGTTCCCACCATCCCTGTGCTGAGTTCTCTGTACACCCGCTGTGCCCATTATGAGGGGTTCTCACCATCCCTGTGCTGAGTTCCCGGGTCTGTACACCCGCTGTGCCCATTATGAGGGGTTCCCACCATCCCTGTGCTGAGTTCTCTGTACACCCGCTGTGCCCATTATGAGGGGTTCTCACCATCCCTGTGCTGAGTTCCCGGGTCTGTACACCCGCTGTGCCCATTATGAGGGGTTCTCACCATCCCTGTGCTTAGATCCCGGGTCTGTACACCCGCTGTGCCCATTATGAGGGGTTCCCACCATCCTTGTGCTGAGTTCCCGGGTCTGTACACCCGCTGTGCCCATTATGAGGGGTTCCCATCATCCCTGTGCTGAGTTCCCGGGTCTGTACACCCGCTGTGCCCATTATGAGGGGTTCCCACCATCCCTGTGCTGAGTTCCCGGGTCTGTACACCCGCTGTGCCCATTATGAGGGGTTCTCACCATCCCTGTGCTGAGTTCCCGGGTCTGTACACCCGCTGTGCCCATTATGAGGGGTTCCCACCATCCCTGTGCTGAGTTCCCGGGTCTGTACACCCGCTGTGCCCATTATGAGGGGTTCCCACCATCCCTGTGCTGAGTTCCCGGGTCTGTACACCCGCTGTGCCCATTATGAGGTGTTCCCACCATCCCTGTGCTGAGTTCCCGGGTCTGTACACCCGCTGTGCCCATTATGAGGGGTTCCCACCATCCCTGTGCTGAGTTCTCTGTACACCCGCTGTGCCCATTATGAGGGGTTCTCACCATCCCTGTGCTGAGTTCCCGGGTCTGTACACCCGCTGTGCCCATTATGAGGGGTTCTCACCATCCCTGTGCTGAGTTCCCGGGTCTGTACACCCGCTGTGCCCATTATGAGGGGTTCCCACCATCCCTGTGCTGAGTTCCCGGGTCTGTACACCCGCTGTGCCCATTATGAGGGGTTCCCACCATCCCTGTGCTGAGTTCTCTGTACACCCGCTGTGCCCATTATGAGGGGTTCTCACCATCCCTGTGCTGAGTTCCCGGGTCTGTACACCCGCTGTGCCCATTATGAGGGGTTCTCACCATCCCTGTGCTTAGATCCCGGGTCTGTACACCCGCTGTGCCCATTATGAGGGGTTCCCACCATCCCTGTGCTGAGTTCTCTGTACACCCGCTGTGCCCATTATGAGGGGTTCTCACCATCCCTGTGCTGAGTTCCCGGGTCTGTACACCCGCTGTGCCCATTATGAGGGGTTCCCACCATCCCTGTGCTGAGTTCTCTGTACACCCGCTGTGCCCATTATGAGGGGTTCTCACCATCCCTGTGCTGAGTTCCCGGGTCTGTACACCCGCTGTGCCCATTATGAGGGGTTCTCACCATCCCTGTGCTGAGTTCCCGGGTCTGTACACCCGCTGTGCCCATTATGAGGGGTTCTCACCATCCTTGTGCTGAGTTCCCGGGTCTGTACACCCGCTGTGCCCATTATGAGGGGTTCCCATCATCCCTGTGCTGAGTTCCCGGGTCTGTACACCCGCTGTGCCCATTATGAGGGGTTCCCACCATCCCTGTGCTGAGTTCCCGGGTCTGTACACCCGCTGTGCCCATTATGAGGGGTTCCCACCATCCCTGTGCTGAGTTCCCGGGTCTGTACACCCGCTGTGCCCATTATGAGGGGTTCCCACCATCCCTGTGCTGAGTTCCCGGGTCTGTACACCCGCTGTTGGAGCATGCAATTCCAATAAGCATCTAGCTGGCACTGGGTGGAAAGAGCCTTTAATGACATAACAGGGTGACATCACTCATATCCCTCTGTGTAGATACGGGAACCTCGGAACACAGAATTGTGAATGTTTTCTCTTCCATGGGAAGTAAAATCTTTATTTTTGGGTTTTGTAGCTCTTTTAGGGTGTTTATCTTTTCTTTCATCTGAGTGAAATAGCACAAACTGGCGCATATTGGAGGTGTTCCTCTATGATGATATGTAATCTGTGAAATGGTGTTTTATGTTGTTAAACCGGCCCATAAACAGACATTATCGCGCCGGTCTGCCGCAGACACGCTCCTGGTACTCAGGTTTATTTTTTACACACTGTGAGATGCTCGGCTGACTTTTCTGGAGAAAGGCCTTTAAATGCCTGCTGTGCACTGAGCGTCGGGGAAATAATGTCAACAAGAAAAAAGTCTACAGTGTTGTTGAATATTTCGAGTGATTTCGGGGAAGAGATGCTGAGATGCCGAATGAAATGGAGTCGTGTAGCTGGGAGATAATTTGCTTGTATTGGTCACACAGGGGAGTCTGATGAGAATGCAAAGTTCTGGGCACGGTGTGCAGAGGAAATGGGATATATCTGCAAAGAGGAAAAAAATATATAAATACATAGGAACAGATTTAGAACACCTCTTCTGTAGATCTTCGATGCTGCTCGGGTAAATAGGACACCTACCAGTACCTGACTCCAGTGCCTGTACCGGACCAGATCTCCTCATTAGAGCCTGTAGGTACAAAGCCTTTGTTGTCCACAGTTCTCCTCTCCTAGAATCACCTCTCAAAAACATGTTCTTCTTTCGTTGATCCTACCCTGGATTACACGTTTGAGACACAAAATCAATAAGCTTACACTATATGCCCAAAAGTTTGTGAACACCTAACCATCACACTCGTATGAGTTTGTTGGACATCCCATTTATAAACTATGGCTATTAATATGGAGGTGCCACCTTTGTGTCCATTCAAATAAAAGAGCTTTGAAGTTGAGGTCTGCGTAAATATAGACCCGTACTACAAGGTCGGGTACTGATGTTGAACAAGAAGACCCAGATCTCAATTGGCAAACCAATTCATCCCAAATGAGTTCCTTAGTTTTGGAGTCAGACTCTATGCAGGCCACTTTTTTGGAATTCATGCCCATTCAACCAAAAAAGAATTTCAGTTGAGTTCATTGAGGTCAGGTGTCGGGTTTTGGATGAGAAGACTTTGCTTTCAATCAGTATTCCAATACATTGCAAAGGTGTTTAGAAGGGTTGAGGTCAGGGCTCTGTACTGGACACTATGTGGAAATTTGTACCAATTCAACCACAAGAACATTTGTGTTAAGGTCATTGAAATTAGGAACTGATATTGGATAACAAGATTTGGCTTGAGTTGGCAATTCAAAAGTGTTCAGTAGGGATGAGGTCAGGGTTGGACACTCAAGTTCCTCCACACCAAACTGGTCACACCATATCTCTATGGAGTTGGCCCCATTGTGTGGTGAAAACCTCTTCCATTCTTCTGGGAAGATTTCCCACAAGATTTTGGAGGGTGTGTGTGGGAACTTATTTGGGAGGTCAGGTACTGATCTTAGATGAGGAGACCTGGACACCATCAGTGTTCCAATTCATCCCAAAGGTGATCAGTAGGGATGAGGTCAGGGCTCTGTACTGGACCTTTGTGTTCCTCCACATCAAACTGGTCACACCGTGTCTTGGAGTTGCCTTCTTCCCCCCATGACCAATAATATGAAGTTGTCCCCTTTGTGACTACAACATCCTCCACTCTTCTAGGAAGGATTTCCTCGTGATTTTGGAGGGAATTTGTGCCCATGTGTGAGGTCAGGTACTGATGTTGGATGGAGGACCTGGCTCACATGTTGGGCCTCACATTGGGCACCCTCAAAACACTTGGCTTGCAGTCAACATTCCAATTAATCCCTAAGGTGATCAGTAGGGATGAGGTCAGGTGATCAGTAGGGATGAGGTCAGGTGATCAGTAGGGATGAGGTCAGGTGATCAGTAGGGATGAGGTCAGGGCTCTGTACAGGACAATCGATTTCCTCCACACCACACTGGTCACACCATGTCTTTATGGAGATGGCTTTGTACACAGGGGACAGTCATGCTGGAACAGAAATGGGTTCTTTACCAAACTGTTACCACAAGGTTGGAAGAGCCCAATTGTCTCCAATGTCTTTGTATGATGGGGGATTACCGGGACCCTTCACTGGAGACACCTGAACCCCATTATTTGGAGGAAGGAATGTGAGAATAACTATTTAGGGAAAGGCTAACTATACCGGTTGGTAAATCTGTAAAAAAAACAATCTATTCCCCCATCCAGGGTAGTAGTGTGGATGGAGGAATTTCCACTGTTATGCCGCGTACACACGGTCGGATTTTCCGATGGAAAATGTCCGATTGGAGCGTGTTGTCGGAAATTCCGATCGTGTGTACACAAATCCGATGGACAAAGTGCCACGCATGCTCAGAATAAATAAAGAGATGAAAGCTATTGGCCACTGCCCTGTTTATAGTCCCGACGTACATGTTTTACGTCACCGCATTCAGAATGATCGGATTTTCCGACAACTTTGTGTGACCGTGTGTATGCAAGACAAGTTTGAGCCAACATCCGTCGGAAAAAATCCATGGATTTTGTTGTCAGAATGTCCGAACAAAGTCTGAGCGTGTGTACGGGGCATTACAGATTACAGTGTCTTGATTAAGTATTCATACCCCTTGAAATTTCCCACATTTTGTTAAAACCAAAAACATAAATGTATTTTATTGGGATTTTATGTGATTGACCAACACAAAGTGTCACATAATTGTGAAGTGGAAGAAAAATGATAAATGATACAAATAAATATGTGAAAAGTATGTGGGGGGGGAGGGGCATTTGTATGGCGCCCCCCGGAGTCAATACTTTGTAGAACCCCCTTTCTCTACAAGTCTTTTTGGGGTGTCTCTACCAGCTTTGCACATCTAGAGAGGACATTTCTGCCCATTCTTCTTTGTAAAATATCTCAAGCTCTGTCAGATTGGATGGAGAACGTCTGTGAACAGCAATTTTCAAGTCTTATCACAGATTCTCAATGGGATTTAGGTCTGGACTGTGACTGGGCCATTCTAACACATGAATATGCTTTGATGTAAACCATTCCATTGTAGCTCTGGCTGGATGTTTCGGGTCGTTGTCCTGCTGGAAGGTGAACCTCCTCCCCGGTCTCAAGTCTTTTGTAGACTCTAACAGGTTTTCTTCTAAGATTGTCCTGTATTTGTCTCCCTCCATCTTCCCATCAACTCTGACCAGCTTCCCTGTCCCTGCTGAAGAAAACCATCCCCACCACATGATGCTGCCACCACCATGTTTCACAGTGGGGATGGTGTGTTCAGGGTGATGTGCAGTGTTAGTTTTCCCCACACATAGCGTTTTGCTTTTAGGCCATAAAGTTGAATTTTGGTCTCATGTGACCAGATCACCTTCTTCCACATGTTTGCTGTGTCCTCCACATGGCTTCTCACAAACTACAAACAGGACTTCTTATGACTTTCTTTCTCCAATGTCTTTCTTCTTGTCACTCTTCCATAAAGGGCAGATTTGTGGAGAACACGACTAATAGTTGTCCTGTGGACAGATTCTCCCACCTGAGCTGTGGATCTCTGCAGCTCCTCCAGAGTTACCATGGACCTCTTGGCTCTTCTCTGATGAATGCTCTCCTTGCCCGGCCGGTCAGTTTAGGTGGACGGACACGTCTTGGTAGGTTTGCAGTTGTGCCATACTCTTTCCATTTTCCGATGATGGATTGAACAGAGCTCCGTGAGATGTTCAAAGCTTGGGAGATTTTTTTATAACCGAACCCTGCTTTATACTTCTCCACAACTTTATCCCTGACCTGTCTGGTGGGTTCCTTGGCCTTCATGATGCTCTTTGTTCACTAAGGTTCTCTAACAAACCTCTGAGGGCTTCACAGAACAGCTGTAGTCATAATAAGATTGATTGACACACAGGTGGACTCTATTTACTAATTAGGTGACTTCTGAAGGCAGTTGGTTCCACTAGATTTTAGTTAGGGGTATCAGAGTAAAGGGGGCTGAATACAAAATGCCCCTCCCCCACACTTTTCACATATTTATTTGTATCATTTATCATTTTTCTTCCACTTCCACAATTATGTGACACTTTGTGTTGGTCTATCACATAAAATCCCAATAAAATACATTTATGTTTTTGTTTGTAACATGACAAAATGTGGAGAATTTCAAGGGGTATGAATACTTTTTCATGACACTGTATGTATTTGTTAGGATCTGATAAGATCCCGACACTTTTCACTCGTCTCGGTTGATTTTCTCACTTTGTCAAGTCATGGGGTGTTTGCAGGGCCACTTACAGCTTTGACCAACATTTCAGCCTTCCACGGTGGCCTCAGCTCTTTCAGAATTCAGTGTCATCGTTTTTATGTCTATATGGGAAGAAGATACATCCACGGATAACGGGAATTTCATTTCAGAACTTCCACCTTTGCTAAAGAGCCGGCTCTGAGTGTAAACAGCAAAAGCCAGAGGAGCGGGTCAGAGGATGGAGGCCGTGCATTCACTCCATTTAATTGCTCTCAGAGAATCCCCCCCAGGTCTTTGGCTCCGTTTCACGCCTGGCTGGCCCTCTGACAGCTCTTCTTTCACCTGCTTGATTAGCTTTTGCTGCTTCTTTTTTCCTGCTCCACAAAAAAGGCCGCGTGAGGCGAAACAGAGGAGAAAGAAGAAGAAATGATACTGGAATAACATGCAAAGCAGCTGCCATCTAAGTGGACCTGTCACCCGGGCATTAAGCAGATGTTGTGGATGTTTGATGAAGGGTCTGAAGTGGGCCCAGTCAATGCACTGCCAATCTGGGCCTAAGAAGGGCTGTTCTCAATGAGGACTCTGTACAGTTCAATGATATCATCAAGTCTGTCCAAGGAAAGTCAGAAACCAATCAGACTGAAACTGCAGTTTAGGAAATAGAAGTCTCAATCATTAAATATAGGGACAAAGGAAGAGAAAAGAGAGGAGGACATAGAGAGACAATGAGAGAGAGATACTGGGAGAGGAAAGAGACTGTAAGAGAGGGAGAGATGGAAGGATAGAGACATGCAATGAGAGAGAGAGGTAGATAAAGATAGAATGATATAAAGAAAGAGAGAGAGACAAAGAGAGAGAAGGATCAGGACAGAAGATGAATGAATAGAAAGAGACAGACAATCAGATACAGGCCCGGTGGAATAAAGTAGAGCTCCAGTCTAATGCATAATACACACAATGAGAATATTGATGGAAAAAAGACATTTGGAACAAATGTCCGATAATCTATACATTGGTACACAGCTTTCAAGAGCTCATACCACCATAAAGCCTTACTGACCAATAAGGACAAGTCCAAGCCGTGTGGCCTGCAATGACTCATCAGCGCCTTATCCACCCCAAACCCTCAACAACTCATTAGCACCTTGTCCACCCCAACCCCTCAACAACTTATCAAGGCCTTGTCCATCCCAAACCCCCAACAACTTATCAGTGCCTCGTCCATCCCAAACCCCCAACAACTTATCAGTGCCTTGTCCATCCCAAACTCCCAACAACTCATTAGCACCTTGTCCATCACAAACCCCCAACAACTTATCAAGGCCTTGTCCATCCCAAACCCCAACAACTTATCAAGGCCTTGTCCATCACAAACCCCCAACAACTTATCAAGGCCTTGTCCATCCCAAACTCCCAACAACTTATCAAGGCCTTGTCCATCCCAAACTCCCAACAACTTATCAAGGCCTTGTCCATCCCAAACCCCCAACAACTTATCAAGGCCTTGTCCATCCCAAACCCCCAACAACTCATCAGTGCCTTTTCCATCCCAAACTCCCAACAACTTATCAAGGCCTTGTCCATCCCAAACCCCCAACATCTGATCAGTGCCTTGTCCATCCCAAACTCCCAACAACTTATCAAGGCCTTGTCCATCCCAAACCCCCAACAACTCATTAGCACCTTGTCCATCCCAAACCCCCAACAACTCATTAGCACCTTGTCCATCCCAAACCCCCAAAACTTATCAAGGCCTTGTCCATCCCAAACCCCCAACAACTCATTAGCACCTTGTCCATCCCAAACCCCCAACAACTCATCAGTGTCTTGTCCATCCCAAACCCCAACAACTCATCAGCGCCTTGTCCATCCCAAACCCCCAACAACTCATCAGTGTCTTGTCCATCCCAAACCCCCAACAACTTATCAAGGCCTTGTCCATCCCAAACCCCCAACACCTCATCAGTGCCTTGTCCATCCCAAACCCCCAACATCTCATCAAGGCCTTGCCCATCCCAAACTCCCAACAACTCTTCAGCGCCTTGTCCATCCCAAACCCCCAACAACTCATCAAGGCCTTGTCCATCCCAAACCCCCAACAACTCATCAGCGCCTTGTCCATCCCAAACCCCCAACAACTTATCAAGGCCTTGTCCATCCCAAACCCCCAACACCTCATCAGTGCCTTGTCCATCCCAAACCCCCAACATCTCATCAAGGCCTTGCCCATCCCAAACTCCCAACAACTCTTCAGCGCCTTGTCCATCCCAAACCCCCAACAACTCATCAGTGCCTTGTCCATCCCAAACCCCCAACAACTCATCAGTGCCTTGTCCATCCCAAACCCCCAACAACTTATCAGCGCCTTGTCCATCCCAAACTCCCAAGAACTCATCAGCGCCTTATCCATCCACAAACCTCCAACACCTCATCAGTGCCTTGTCCATCCCAAACCCCCATCTCATCAGTGTCTTGTCCATCCCAAACCCCCAACAACTCATCAAGACCTTGTCCATCCCAAACCCCCAACATCTCATCAAGACTTTGTCCATCCCAAACCCCCAACATCTCATCAAGGCCTTGCCCATCCCAAACTCCCAACAACTCTTCAGCGCCTTGTCCATCCCAAACCCCCAACAACTCATCAGTGCCTTGTCCATCCCAAACCCCCAACAACTCATCAGTGCCTTGTCCATCCCAAACCCCCAACAACTTATCAGCGCCTTGTCCATCCCAAACTCCCAACAACTCATCAGCGCCTTATCCATCCACAAACCTCCAACACCTCATCAGTGCCTTGTCCATCCCAAACCCCCATCTCATCAGTGCCTTGTCCATCCCAAACCCCCAACAACTCATCAAGACCTTGTCCATCCCAAACCCCCAACAACTCATCAAGAACTTGTCCATCCCAAACCCCCAACAACTCATCAAGACTTTGTCCATCCCAAACCCCCAACAACTCATCAGCGCCTTGTCCATTCCAAACTCCTAACAGTCCTGCCTGAGAAAATCTTACATAAAAAATATAATGATAATGAACAATTACAAATAAAAATATTTCAAAGAATGGAGAAATTAAATAATAAACTCCAAGAAACTAACTATCTACCAGTCACTGCAGAGAGACTACAAACTGGCCCCATACCTTGGGGGCTACCAGACCCTAAAGACCGACAGACCCTGAGCCTGTACAGAAAGAGAAGAGAAGAGAACAGTGGCGGTCCATCCACTAGGGGCGCCAGGGCACCACCCTCTCTATTCATGCGTCCAGCCCCTGTCAGTGGCGGGGTTTTTTTAAGCACCTGATTAGAGCCAGAGACTCTAAAAGGCTTCAAAATAGGGTGGGCTCGTGATGCAGAGCCCACCCAGGTGTTACAACAGCGAATGAATATGCGTTATTGAAACACTGATCCTCAATCTGGCCAATCAGAAGCGGGTCTGAGAATTGTTTTCTGATTGGCTGAAAAGAGGAGAGTCCCGATTGGCTGCCGAGGAGGAGGGAGGGACCAGAAGCCGCAGCCGCCGTGATGCCCGAGGAGAGCAGGAGAAGCCACCGGTGAAGCCCGGAGTGAAGCACTACCCACCATAGATGGGGTAATTGCTCCAAACCCCCCCTGACTGGGGGGGGGGTCCACCTGCCACCACTGAAAGAGAAGAGAGGAGATGGAGGATATAAGGCCTCTTTCACACCGGCGGATAGAATTCCGCTTTTATCTACCGCACCTAAACTCACACAATGATTTCCTATGGCCCCATTCACACACTGCATTTAGCGACGGTTCCGTTACATGGGATTTTGTGCGGTTAGAAATAATAAATTTGACCGCGTCCTGGACTGATTTGGCGCAGATAATTGCAGTGTACTATTTCTCCTGCGGATAGCAGCGGCAATGAGGAAAGAAAAACAAGAAGAAGCACGTCAGAAATGGGAAGAATGTTCCACCGCAGCTAAACGCAGCCGCGTGTAAACGCACATAAACGCCGCTAATCGCAATGTACAACTGCAAGTGATCGCCGTGCCTGGAGTCTTTGGGTTTCAAAATAACAAAACCTGCTTTCACCGGCGGCAGAAGAGCGTCAGAAGAGCGACAGAAGAGTGGCAGAAGAGTGGCAGAAGAGTGTCAGAAGAGCGTGAGAAGAGCGGCAGAAGAGCGTCAGAAGAGCGTCAGAAGAGCGTGAGAAGAGCGTCAGAAGAGCGGCAGAAGAGCGTCAGAAGAGCGTCAGAAGAGCGACAGAAGAGCGTCAGAAGAGCGACAGAAGAGCGTCAGAAGAGCGGCAGAAGAGCGTCAGAAAAGCTTCAGAAGAGCGGCAGAAGAGCGTCAGAAAAGCGTCAGAAGAGCGTCAGAAAAGCGTCAGAAGAGCGGCAGAAGAGCGACAGAAGAGCGTCAGAAAAGCGTCAGAAGAGCGTCAGAAAAGCGTCAGAAGAGCGACAGAAGAGCGTCAGAAGAGCGGCAGAAGAGCGGCAGAAGAGCGTCCCGTGTGGAGGAGACCTTATAGGAGATCTATAATATGGATACAATAAAGGAAGGGAATTGTTACAATTAGGAGTTCCATGGTGACTGATCTGCAGCCATCACACTGATTGGCAGAATTTCTTTGGCATCCATTAGACCCGGTGAGACTCGCTGTGCAATTTAACCCTTTTGTTCCAATAATTGCGATTCCCCCGCAGCAGCGGCGCTGCATTGAAAGGAGCCGCAGAGACACCCCGACTTAACGGGTCCCAATGAAATGCTGACACAATTGACATCTATTCCGTTCTGCGATTTTCTCCCCATTTGTAGCGATTACACAAAGCCGACTGCTGAATTCTCTGCCAATTGCGGAGTGAATGACGGAGGAACATTGAGAACGGAACGTTTAGTAAAATTCCTATAAGTACTTTGTAATATTGAAGTCTTTTTGTCTGCCAGAGCCAGGAAAGCAGCTCAATATCTGCCACGGAAGCCGAGAACTTCACCGCTAACAAGTCACAAGAAAAAGAGCCCAGATTCAGTCCACACAGGGATCCCAGTGATGTCATTGACCATATATGGTCACTTGGTCAATGACATCACACAGGAGACCCCGCCCCTTTGTATATATCATCTGTCATCTGCTCACTGTGTCCTTCAGTGGGAGTGAAGCTGGAGGACCAGATGTGTGTACCCCTTACTCATTTACATGGGGGGGGGACGATGTGAGAGCCCCATTATTGGTGAAAGGGGCTTCCAAATTATGATCAGCCCCCAGACCCCCCACAATCACTGGGCCAAGGTTGTGGGAAAGAGGCCCTTGACCTCATCAATATGGGGACAAGGTGCTTTGATAGGGGGGTAACCTCATGCTGAGGGTATATGGTCTGGTATAGTTCATGATGATGATGGGGTGGAGGGGGGGCGAGGGGGGGTACATATGATTGGACAATGAAGGAGCAGAACTCTGATAAGACCCCCCCCCCCCCCCACTCCTAAGGCAAGTTTCAACAGGTGACAACATCATACAAATACCTGATTGACACAGAGGGGCAGGGAGGAGACTGAGCACTTTGCAAGTGCCGTTGCTCCAGAGCTTCGTAAATGAGGGGAAGCTCTGCTGACTTCCATCATCCAATCATGTGCAAGCAAAAAATGCTGTTTTTTTTTTATTTTCCTTGCATGGGATTGGCTACTCTTTCCAAAGTGAAGCCATACCTCATTTACTAAGCTCTGGAGCAACTGAACTCTGCAAAGTGCACATTCTATTTGCCTTTAGTAAATCAACCCCAGAGTGCCAACCCGCCCAAAAACAACCCTACGTTCCCGTACAAACACTCGCTCGCTGTTTTCTTTGATATTTTAATAGACTAACCTTTCCATTGACAGGGTTATAATTGTTTGGATTTTAATTCCATCAGCTCAGCTCCCACTACAAAGACTCCCCAATAATCCGTATCTCTGCAGTCTTTCAGCAGGGATGCTAATTGCATCTGCCTGACATTCAGAGAGCGGTGAGGGGAAGAATCTTCGTAAATCGGAAGATGTGAAGGTCACGTCAGGAGAGACTTTCCATAAACTTTAGTAAAGTGCCGTGCAAACTGATGGCTCTATATAAATCCTCTTGAGAAGTGTGCCGGAGTCTCCCTTTAACAGGCAGATTTTCCTCGGGATTTCCTCCCAGGATTATCTCCCCATCCAGTTTCTTCTATCTGGGATTTTCATCTTCGCACAGCCTATAATATCCTAATCCAATTTCTCCTTCCAGTCACAGCGCTGGAAATTAATCCGCTCCCCCCGGATCCCCCGACTCTCCGAGGATTTATATCTTCATGGGATGCTACATAAGTATATAGTTCTGTGTACGCATCACCACAACCTGCAATTATCTGTCTTATCCCGGCAGGTGATCTCCAATCCCTCCGATCATCGTGATTGTCAGGATTCTCTATGCTAAGCAGACGTCGCCTCGCTCAGTTCACAGATTGACGCTTACCAGTCATTCAATGTGGAGGCTGCTTTCCTTTCCAGGATTTTTACTTTGTTTTCACCTGCTGATCCTGCCAGCAACACACTTCATGTCCTATGATGACCACATAGGACTATAGAACACCTCCCCCTCTCCACATTCCACTAACATAGGGAGAGATGTTCTATAGTCCAGCGAGGAAATGGGAACAACATAACTGTTATATCAGAACTTCCCTCTCTCCATCTCGAGGAACTCCGTGTGATCCTCATCTTCCCATCATTATACAGAGATAGGAAGAGAGATTACAGAGGAACTATACCCCCTCCATCACGAGGAACTCCATGTGATCCTCATCTTCTCATCATTATACAGAGATAGGAAGGGAGATTACAGAGGAACTATACCCCCTCCATCACCAGGAACTCCGTGTGATCCTCATCTTCCCATCATTATACAGAGATAGGAAGGGAGATTACAGAGGAACTATACCCCCTCCATCACCAGGAACTCCGTGTGATCCTCATCTTCCCATCATTATACAGAGATATGAAGAGAGATTACAGAGGAACTATACCCCCTCCATCACCAGGAACTCCATGTGATCCTCATCTTCCCATCATTATACAGAGATAGGAAGGGAGATTACAGAGGAACTATACCCCCTCCATCACCAGGAACTCCGTGTGATCCTCATCTTCCCATCATTATACAGAGATAGGAAGGGAGATTACAGAGGAACTATACCCCCTCCATCACCAGGAACTCCGTGTGATCCTCATCTTCCCATCATTATACAGAGATATGAAGAGAGATTACAGAGGAACTATACCCCCTCCATCACCAGGAACTCCATGTGATCCTCATCTTCCCATCATTATACAGAGATAGGAAGAGAGATTACAGAGGAACTATACCCCCTCCATCACCAGGAACTCCGTGTGATCCTCATCTTCCCATCATTATACAGAGATAGGAAGGGAGATTACAGAGGAACTATATCCCCTCCATCACCAGGAACTCCATGTGATCCTCATCTTCCCATCATTATACAGAGATAAGAAGGGAGATTACAGAGGAACTATACCCCCTCCATCACCAGGAACTCCGTGTGATCCTCATCTTCCCCCTCATCTTCCCATCATTATACAGAGATAGGAAGGGAGATTACAGAGGAACTATACCCCCTCCATCACCAGGAACTCCGTGTGATCCTCATCTTCCCATCATTATACAGAGATAGGAAGAGAGATTACAGAGGAACTATACCCCCTCCATCACCAGGAACTCTGTGTGATCCTCATCTTCCCATCATTATACAGAGATAGGAAGAGAGATTACAGGGGAACTATACCCCCTCCATCACCAGGAACTCCGTGTGATCCTCATCTTCCCATCATTATACAGAGATAGGAAGAGAGATTACAGGGGAACTATACCCCCTCCATCACCAGGAACTCTGTGTGATCCTCATCTTCCCATCATTATACAGAGATAGGAAGAGAGATTACAGGGGAACTATACCCCCTCCATCACCAGGAACTCCGTGTGATCCTCATCTTCCCATCATTATACAGAGATAGGAAGAGAGATTACAGGGGAACTATACCCCCTCCATCACCAGGAACTCTGTGTGATCCTCATCTTCCCATCATTATACAGAGATAGGAAGAGAGATTACAGGGGAACTATACCCCCTCCATCACCAGGAACTCCGTGTGATCCTCATCTTCCCATCATTATACAGAGATAGGAAGAGAGATTACAGGGGAACTATACCCCCTCCATCACCAGGAACTCTGTGTGATCCTCATCTTCCCATCATTATACAGAGATAGGAAGAGAGATTACAGGGGAACTATACCCCCTCCATCACCAGGAACTCCGTGTGATCCTCATCTTCCCATCATTATACAGAGATAGGAAGAGAGATTACAGAGGAACTATACCCCCTCCATCACCAGGAACTCTGTGTGATCCTCATCTTCCCATCATTATACAGAGATAGGAAGGAGATTACAGAGGAACTATACCCCCTCCATCACCAGGAACTCCGTGTGATCCTCATCTTCCCATCATTATACAGAGATAGGAAGAGAGATTACAGGGGAACTATACCCCCTCCATCACCAGGAACTCTGTGTGATCCTCATCTTCCCATCATTATACAGAGATAGGAAGAGAGATTACAGGGGAACTATACCCCCTCCATCACCAGGAACTCCGTGTGATCCTCATCTTCCCATCATTATACAGAGATAGGAAGAGAGATTACAGGGGAACTATACCCCCTCCATCACCAGGAACTCTGTGTGATCCTCATCTTCCCATCATTATACAGAGATAGGAAGGAGATTACAAGGGAACTATACCCCCTCCATCACCAGGAACTCAGTGTGATCCTCTTCCTCCCATCATTATAGAGATAGGAAGGGAGATTACAGAGGAACTATACCCCCTTCATCACCAGGAACTCCGTGTGATCCTCATCTTCCCATCATTATACAGAGATAGGAAGAGAGATTACAGGGGAACTATACCCCCTCCATCACCAGGAACTCCGTGTGATCCTCATCTTCCCATCATTATACAGAGATAGGAAGGGAGATTACAGAGGAACTATACCCCCTCCATCACCAGGAACTCCGTGTGATCCTCATCTTCCCATCATTATACAGAGATAGGAAGGAGATTACAGGGGAACGGAGGAGAATGGGGGAGGTGGGTGAGGGGAACGGAGGAGAATGGGGGGTGGGTGAGGGGAACGGAGGAAAATGGGGGGTGGGTGAGGGGAACGGAGGAGAATGGGGGGTGGGTGAGGGGAACGGAGGAGAATGGGGGGGTGGGTGAGGGGAACGGAGGAGAATGGGGGGGGGGGGAATGGAGGAGAATGGAGGAGAATCCTCTCTCCACATATCTGGTTCTTCATTTTGTGTCACCATCAGATGCTCCCAAGTTGTCCTTTTAATTATCCAATTAAAGTAATTAAATTAATAAGACGCGGATTCAGGTGACTATCTGGAAATACTTTCATTAAATGTTTCCACTTGAAGGAGATTATCCGGGGTGAGCGGAAAACAAGCAACAATTCATCTTCTGGAGAATAGAATCCCCGCCACCCCCAACTCCCTCTGGGAGGAGATTCCGCACCGTGCCTTGGCTTATCCTCCATATTTGTGATTGTAAATGAAATGTGTCTAAAGGAGAGCTTGGACGGAGAGCTGACAATCATGTGAGATCACGGCATAGAGCCTGGACAGAGAGCTGACAATCAATTGAGAACCTGGCATAGAGCCTGGACAGGGACCTGATAATCAGAGGAGAACATGGTGTAGATAATCAGAGGAGAACATGGTGTAGAGCCTGGACAGGAGAACATGGTGTAGATAATCAGAGGAGAACATGGTGTAGATAATCGGAGGAGAACATGGTGTAGAGCCTGGACAGGAGAACATGGTGTAGATAATCGGAGGAGAACATGGTGTAGATAATCGGAGGAGAACATGGTGTAGAGCCTGGACAGGAGAACATGGTGTAGATAATCGTAGGAAAACATGGTGTAGATAATCGTAGGAGAACATGGTGTAGATAATCGGAGGAGAACATGGTGTAGATAATCGGAGGAGAACATGGTGTAGAGCCTGGACAGGAGAACATGGTGTAGATAATCGGAGGAGAACATGGTGTAGATAATCGGAGGAGAACATGGTGTAGAGCCTGGACAGGAGAACATGGTGTAGATAATCGGAGGAGAACATGGTGTAGATATTCGGAGGAGAACATGGTGTAGATAATCGGAGGAGAACATGGTGTAGATAATCGGAGGAGAACATGGTGTAGATATTCGGAGGAGAACATGGCGTAGATAATCGGAGGAGAACATGGTGTAGATAATCGGAGGAGAACATGGTGTAGAGCCTGGACAGGAGAACATGGTGTAGATATTCGGAGGAGAACATGGTGTAGAGCCTGGACAGGAGAACATGGTGTAGATATTCGGAGGAGAACATGGTGTAGATAATCGGAGGAGAACATGGTGTAGATATTCGGAGGAGAACATGGTGTAGATAATCGGAGGAGAACATGGTGTAGATATTCGGAGGAGAACATGGTGTAGATAATCGGAGGAGAACATGGTGTAGATATTCGGAGGAGAACATGGTGTAGAGCCTGGACAGGAGAACATGGTGTAGATATTCGGAGGAGAACATGGTGTAGATAATCGGAGGAGAACATGGTGTAGATATTCGGAGGAGAACATGGTGTAGATAATCGGAGGAGAACATGGTGTAGATATTCGGAGGAGAACATGGTGTAGATAATCGGAGGAGAACATGGTGTAGATATTCGGAGGAGAACATGGTGTAGATATTCGGAGGAGAACATGGTGTAGATAATCGGAGGAGAACATGGTGTAGATATTCGGAGGAGAACATGGTGTAGATAATCGGAGAAGAACATGGTGTAGAGCCTGGACAGGAGAACATGGTGTAGATAATCGGAGGAGAACATGGTGTAGAGCCTGGACAGGAGAACATGGTGTAGATAATCGGAGGAGAACATGGTGTAGAGCCTGGACAGGAGAACATGGTGTAGATATTCGGAGGAGAACATGGTGTAGAGCCTGGACAGGAGAACATGGTGTAGATATTCGGAGGAGAACATGGTGTAGATAATCGGAGGAGAACATGGTGTAGATATTCGGAGGAGAACATGGTGTAGATAATCGGAGGAGAACATGGTGTAGATATTCGGAGGAGAACATGGTGTAGATAATCGGAGGAGAACATGGTGTAGATATTCGGAGGAGAACATGGTGTAGATAATCGGAGGAGAACATGGTGTAGATATTCGGAGGAGAACATGGTGTAGATAATCGGAGGAGAACATGGTGTAGATATTCGGAGGAGAACATGGTGTAGATAATCGGAGGAGAACATGGTGTAGAGCATTCATTCTACCCACAATGCCCCAGAAGAGGGTCTCAGTGCAAGGCCAGAGGCCCCCCCTCCCCCCCCCCCCGCCTCTGCTCAGTGATTCTGCTCCGATATCCAATCATTGGAAGAGAATGGCAGAGCCTGAAGCCGGTTAGGTTTTGTATTTAATGCGGTCGCTCCTTCGGGGATACTTTATTTTAGGAACCAATACAAAGGAATTTTAATAGGTTAATTGAGGAATGACACCGCCATTGATTGCGTCTCCCTCTGACGGCCAACATTCACCTTGTAGGTGAATTCAATAATAAGGATTTAAAGTGTAAGCTCACCTTTGTCACATCTTCTATTTGCAATGTATCTGCTGTGAATACTTTATTCGCTCTGCATGAATGAACGACATTTCCTTCTTCTCCTCATTCTTCTGGCCCCTCCCACTGCACCAGATTAGACTGAAATTACCCCAACTGGAATGTAACTGTCATTCCACCCACCATTAAAGTGCTGAATTCCTACTGACAGGCTGGCAGTGCTATTAATTCGGCGACAGCCAGAGGTCCATGTGGTAAACTTGAGGCTGTGTGGAGGAACCGGGGTCACAGGGGTCAGTGGATGACTCAGGAGTGTTGGGGTCACTAGAGACACAGAATTTCAGGGGGTACTAGATACCCTGGAGTCACTAGGGACACAGGATCATAGGGATCACTGGAGACACAGGAGTCACAGGATCATAGGAGTCACGGGAGACACAGGAGTCACTGAAGACACAGGAGTCACTGAAGACACAGAAGTCACTGGAGACACAGAAGTCACTGGAGATACAGGAGTCACTGGAGACACAGGAGTCACAGGATCATAGGAGTCACTGGAGACACAGGAGTCACTGGAGACACAGAAGTCACTGGAGATACAGGAGTCACTGGAGACACAGGAGTCACAGGATCATAGGAGTCACTGGAGACACAGGAGTCAAGTGAGACACAGGAGTCACTATAGATCCAGGAGTCACAGAATCATAAGGGACACTGGAGAACAAGGGTCAAAGGGGTCGCTGGAGACACAGGAGTCACTAAAGACACAGGAGTCACACGATCATAGGAGTCACTGGAGACACAAGAGCATAGGAGTCACTGGAGACACAAGAGCATAGAAGTCACTGGAGACACAGGAGTGTAGAGAATCCAGAGGTTGCTGGAGACAGAGGAGTCAAAGAATTATAGGGGTCACTGGAGATTAGGGATGAGCCGAACACCCCCCGGTTCGGTTCGCACCAGAACCTGCGAACGGACCGAAAATTCGCACGAACGTTAGAACCCCATTGACGTCTATGGGACTCGAACGTTCAAAATCAAAAGTGCTCATTTTAAAGGCTAATTTGCATGGTATTGTCCTAAAAAGGGTTTGGGGACCCGGGTCCTACCCCAGGGGACATGTATCAATGCAAAAAAACCTTTTAAAAACGGCCGTTTTTTCGGGAGCAGTGATTTTAATGATGCTTAAAGTAAAAAAAAAAAAAGTGAAATATTCCTTTAAATATGGTACCTGGGGGGTGTCTATAGTATGCCTGTAAAGTGACGCGTGTTTCCCATGTTTAGAACAGTCCCTGCACCAAATGTCATTTTTAAAGGAAAAAATCTCATTTAAAACTGCTTGCGGGTTTAATGTCATGTCGGGTCCTGGCAATATGGATGAAAATCAGTGAGACAAACGGCATGGGTACCCCCCAGTCCATTACCAGGCCCTTTGGGTCTTGTATGGATAATAAGGGGAACCCCGCACCCAAATTAAAATAAGGAAAGGTGTGGGGCCACCAGGCCCTATATACTCTGAACAGCAATATACAGGCGGTGCAAACAAGACAGGGACTGTAGGTTTGTTGTTAAAGTGGTGTTCCGGCCGAAATTATACTTTTTAAATAAAAATACCCCTATAATACACAAGCTTAATGTATTCTGGTAAAGTTAGTCTGTAAACTAAGGTCTGTTTTGTTAGTTTATAGCAGTAGTTTGTTATTTTATAAACTTACAGCAGGCCGTGGCCATCTTAAGTGTGGGCATCTGAAGCCAGACTGTATTTCTTCCTGGATCTCATCCTTGCAGATCTCGCACATGCTCAGTGCAGCACAAGCAGTGTAATAGGTTTCAGGTCAGGTTTCCATAGCAATGGCAGTTTGCCATTGCCAGTGTAATAGGTTTCAGGTCAGGTTTCCATAGCAATGGCCATTGCCAGTTGCCGCCCCTTCCCAGAAGGCATTGCAAACAGGAAATGATGCGATGGGCCGCGGCCAGGGAGGAGGAGGTAAAAAATGAATACAGCAGATATACAGAAGGTGCTGAGAAAAAAAATAAATAAATATCCAATTTGTTTACAGTGCACAGTTTAGTGAGGGATGCTAAAGAGTTGTAAAAGTGGGTGGAGCTCCACTTTAAGTAGAATCTCTTTGTAATTTTGAACGGGTACATTTTTAACGTGTTTAGCTCCAGCCAAAAAATCTATTTTAAGCTTTTTGGAAAACATAGGGAAGGGTTATCACCCCTGTGACATTTGTTTTGCTGTCTGTGCTCCTCTTCAGAAGATTTCACCTCACTTTCTGTCCCAATGACAAATGTTTTTTGAAAATTTGGGGTTTTTAGTGAAACAAGGATTGGAAAGCATCAGTGGAAAGGAGAAATGTTTTTCCCATATTAACTCTTACAGGAGAGAATTTCCCTTCCTAGGGGTAGATTTCATCTCACTTCCTGTTGTCTCCTTCCGTTTGCTAGTAGGAGTCGTTTGTAAGTTAGATGTTTGAAAGTAGGGTCCTGCCCTATATACTCAGCAGAAATTTGGGCCTTAGGTGTTGTTGTGGCCACAACACTGTAAGCCCTCACAGGGCCCTGCTAGATCAAGAATTGTAATTACATGCCCCTGTTGAACAGGAGCTGAAAAATTAGGCCTTAGGCACTGGTGCTGGTGCCACAACACTGCAACCCCTCACAGACACTCTAGTTGGAATGCAGGAACGAGACCTGCTGCAAAGTATTGCATCAAAAATTGTAATTACACGCCCCTGTTAAAGAGGGGCAGAAAAATTAGGCCTTAGGCACTGGTGCTGGTGCCACAACACTGTAAGTCCTCACAGATACTCTAGTTGGAAAGCAGGAACGAACCCTGCTGCAAAGTATTGCATCAAAAATTGTAATTACACGCCCCTGTTAAACAGGAGCTGAAAAATTGGGCCTTAGGCACTGGTGGCGGCGCCCAGAACCAAAAATGTTCTTACAAGCTATCAGCGTGATGATTGAGGAGGTAGAGGATAATTACTCAGGGATAGTCACTCAGCATCAGCATAGGCAGTCTTTGAAGGGATCTGAGATTTCAAAAAAAATTATTCAGTTACATCAGCATCAGGTGCTTGGTAGCTGGTGGTGATCCAAGACTGATTCATTTTTATGAAGGTCAGTCGATCGACCGAGTCGGTGGACAGACGCACTCTGTGATCGGTTACCACGCCTCCAGCAGCACTGAATGTGCGTTCCGAAAGAACGCTGGATGCAGGACAGGCCAGTAGCTCAATTGCATACTGTGCAAGCTCTGGCCAGTGATCCATCCTCAAGACCCAGTAACCCAGAGGATTTTCGGTGGGAAAGGTGTCCAAGTCAGATCTTGCCCCTAGGTATTCCTGCACCATGTAAAACAGACGCTGGCGATGGTTGCTGGAACCGATCATACCTTGGGGCTGCGGACCAAAAAATTGTCTGAACGCATCGGTCAGACGGCCACCTTCTCCACCGCTCCTTCTTTGACTGACCGAAGCCTCAGCAACACAATGTCCAGAAACAGGAGTTTGTAACCTCCCAGTCTCTGGGAACGCATTGCACAGACCTTTCTGCAAGGCCTCCCGAAGATGTTTCATCCTCTGCTCCCTCTGCGATGGCAAGATAAGGTCCGCAACCTTACCCTTGTAACGTGGATCAAGGAGGGTTGCCAGCCAGTATTGGTCCTTCTCCTTGATACCACGAATACGAGGACCCTTACGCAGGCTTTGCAGGATCAGGGAGGCCATGCAGCGTAGGTTTGCTGAGGCATTCGGTCCGGAGTCCTCTGGGTCACTAAGGATGACATGGTCCGCAGCCACCTCCTCCCAGCCACGTACAAGTCCATGTGTTTCTTGGGACTGATCCCTTAAAGACTGCTGCTGATGCTGAGTGCCAGGCTCCACCTCCATACTGAGACAATCCTCCTCCTCCTCGTCCTCACCTCTTCCTGTGTGATCAGCGGGCACGCAGGAACACTTTCTGGATAAAGGGGGCCTTGAGAGCTAAGGAAGTCCTCCTCTTCCTGCCTCTGTTCTGCCTCAAGTGCCCTGTCCATTATTCCATGCAGAGTGTGCTCCAACAGGTGGACAAGGGGGACAGTGTCACTGATGCATGCACTGTCACTGCTCACCATCCTCGTGGCTTTCTCAAATGGTGACAGGACAGTGCATGCATCCCTGATCATGGCCCACTGGCGTGGGGAAAAAAAAACGAAGCTACCCTGACCCTGTCCTGGTGCCATAGTCGCACAGGTACTCATTGATGGCCCTCTGCTGCGTGTGCAGCCGCTGCAGCATGGCCAACGTTGAGTTCCACCTGGTGGGCATGTCACAGATTAGGCGGTTCTTGGGCAGGTTAAACTCCTTTTGGAGGTCCGTCAGCCGAGCACTGGCATTATATGACCGGCGGAAATGCACACAGACTTTCCTGGCCTGCCTCAGGACATCCTGTAAGCCCGGGTACCTGCCCAAGAACCGCTGCACCACCAAGTTAAGGACGTGAGCCAAACAGGGCACATGAGTCATTTGTCCCTGTCGGAGGGCAGAGAGGAGGTTGGTGCCATTGTCGCAAACCACCATTCCTGCCTTAAATTGGCATGGCGTCAACCACCTCTGAACCTGCCCCTGCAGAACTGACAGAACCTCTGCCCCAGTGTGGCTCCTGTCCCCCAAGCAC
This sequence comes from Lithobates septentrionalis, assembly GCA_037952835.1. Lineage (NCBI taxonomy): Eukaryota > Metazoa > Chordata > Amphibia > Anura > Ranidae > Lithobates > Lithobates septentrionalis. The sequence continues at coordinate 63,781 of JBBDGP010005338.1, forward strand.
ACCAGCTCAAGCACCGCATGGCATCTTTTGGCCTGCGTACTTGAACGGCTTGAACGGCTACGGAGCACCACTGGTTCCGAGGAAAAAGCACAGGAAGAGGACATGGAGGAAGAAGAAGAGGAGGGGGTGGAGGAGAGAGGTGTGTCACAATCATTAGTAGTGGCATTTTGGAGGCGTGGTGGCGGAACAACCTCCAACACTACTGCACCTTGTCCTGCATCCTTCCCAGCTGCCAGCAGAGTCACTCAATGCGCCGTGAAACTTAGGTAACGTCCCTGTCCATGCCTGCTGGACCATGAGTCAGCGGTAATATGCACCTTACCGCTGACCGCCCTGTCCAGCGAGGCATGGACATTGCCTTCCACATGCCGGTAAAGAGCCGGAATCGCCTTCCGTGAGAAAAAGTGGCATTTGGGTACCTGCCACTGAGGAACCGCACATTCCACAAACTCACGGAAGGGGGCAGAGTCTACCAACTGAAATGGCAGCAGTTGAAGTGCTAGCAATTTTGCCAAGCTAGCATTCAACCGCTGGGCATGTGGATGGCTGGGAGCAAACTTCTTTCGGCGGTGCAGCAGCTGGGGCAGGGAAATTTGCCTGGTACAATCTGACGTTGGTGTACCGAAAGCAGATTGCCCCCAAGTACTTGGCTGTGACACACCTAATTCTACACCTTCATTCCTCTCAGTGCAGGTCTCAGAGAGGACTGACGGTATAGTGGGGTTGGAGATCTCAGCTGATGAGGAGCAAGGAGAGGTCCTCTTTGTTCTTTGGTGTGGATCTTTTAGATACGCTTGCCAACGAACTGCATGGCAGGTCAACATATGTCTGGTCAAGCATGTGGTGCCCAAGCGGGAGATGTTTTGGCCACGCGAGATATGCTTGAGACATATGTTGCAAATAGCAGCACTCGTCTCAAAAAAGACCCACACCAAAGAACTTTTAGAATAACGCGCAGAGACTGCAGCGCCCTGCATATGTGGAGCTTTGGGGTGGGATGCAGTCAATGTGCTGCCCTTAGGCTGGCCCCTGGAGGGCATCCTGCCTCGGTGATGTGCCGCCTCCTCCTCCTCTCTCCTATCAGGCACCCACGTTGAGTCAGTGATCTCATCATCTCCTCCCTCCTCATCACTGGAGCAAACCTGGCAGTATGCTGCAGCAGGGGGAGCATGACTGCCAGATTGCTGTCCTTCTTGGGCACCCCCTCTGTCCGTGCTCACCTTACTGCCTTCATCTAGCTCAGTATCATCATCAGAGCCTTCCAAACGCTGGGCATCCTCCTGGAGCATGTACCCAACACTGTGGTCAAACAGTTCGAGGGACTCCTCAGGAGGACATGGTGGGGCTAGGGAAGGAGTCACTGATGACATTGAGCCGAGGGAAGAGGCCGCTGCTTTGCCAGACAAAGTACCCTGGGCATGGGTGAGAGAGGATGAGGAGGATGAGGACGGCTTGGTCATCCACTCGACCAAGTCTTCCGCATGTTGCGGCTCAACACGGCCAGCTGCCGAAAAAAAGGCAAAGCGTGTCCCGCGGCCACGTGCTGATGAGGATGCACCGTCTCCATGACCAGCACTGTTGCCTCTAGACACAGAGCCTGCTTGCCCTCTTTTATTGGCTTGTGACTGTCTGCCTCTCCTTGTTGGCCTTCCAGACATACTAATGGCCTGTAGCTGCACTAAGCTGGGATATATATATATATATATATATGTACTGATACTGCAGCTAGCAAAATCAAAATCAACTGCCTGCCTGTAGTATGAGAACACCACCAGCCTTCTACAGGTAGCTTTAGGTGAACACTGTGCAGAGCTCGCAAAAAAATAACTTGTAGGTTTAGCTGAACACTGTGAGGAGGACGCACTACACTAACTTGTAGCTTTAGCTGAACACTGTGCAGAGGTCGCACTACACTAACTTGTAGTTTTCGCTGAACACTGTGAGGAGGACACACTACACCAACTTGTAGCTTTAGCTGAACACTGTGAGGAGGACGCACTACACTAACTTGTAGCTTTAGCTGAACACTGTCAGGAGGACACACTACCCTAACTTGTAGCTTTAGCTGAACACTGTGCAGAGGTCTCACTACACTAACTTGTAGTTTTAGCTGAACACTGTCAGGAGGACACACTACCCTAACTTGTAGCTTTAGCTGAACACTGTGCAGAGGTCACACTAAACTAACTTGTAGCTTTAGCTGAACACTGTGCAGAGGTCACACTAAACTAACTTGTAGCTTTAGCTGAACACTGTGAGGAGGACGCACTACCCTAACTTGTAGCTTTAGCTGAACACTGTGCACTACACTAACTTGTAGCTTAGCTGCCTGCAGTAGTGATAGGATCAGGAAAACACCACCAACCCTCCACAGGTAACATGAGGTGAACACTGTGCAGAGCTTGCAAAAAAATAACTTGTAGGTTTAGCTGAACACTGTGAGGAGGACGCACCACACTAACTTGTAGTTTTAGCTGAACACTGTGCAGAGGTCGCACTACACTAACTTGTAGCTTTAGCTAAACACTGTGCAGAGGTCGCACTACACTAACTTGTAGTTTTAGCTGAACACTGTGAGCAGGACGCACTACACTAACTTGTAGCTTTAGCTGAACACTGTGCAGAGGTCTCACTACACTAACTTGTAGTTTTAGCTGAACACTGTGAGGAGGATGCACTACACTAACTTGTAGCTTTAGCTGAACACTGTGCAGAGGTCTCACTACACTAACTTGTAGTTTTAGCTGAACACTGTGAGGAGGATGCACTACACTAACTTGTAGCTTTAGCTGAACACTGTGCAGAGGTCTCACTACACTAACTTGTAGTTTTAGCTGAACACTGTGAGGAGGATGCACTACACTAACTTGTAGCTTTAGCTGAACACTGTGCACTACACTAACTTGTAGCTTTAGCTGAACACTGTGCACTACACTAACTTGTAGTTTTAGCTGAACACTGTGAGGTGGACGCACTGCACTAACTTGTAGCTTTAGCTGAACACTGTGAGGAGGACGCACTGCACTAACTGTAAATAGTCTAGCTGCCTGACTGTGGTACTAATAGGATCAAAAGAACACCAGTAATTTTCTTCAGGTAGCTGTAAATACTGTAACAAGACAAGCCTGCCTGTCAGTAAGAAGATAACAGGAACGGATCTAGCTAAACTGAATACAGTGTATATATATATATATGCAACACCTGGGATGCATATATATACACAATACACTGTAAGTGCAGCTAACTGACTGACTGTCCTGCCTAATCTAGCTAACTCAAATGAAATGACACTGTCTCTCTCTCTCTCTATCTCTCAGCACACCGGAACACACACTACACAGGGCCGCTGTGCAGGCGGCCTTATATAGTGTGGGGCGTGTTCTAAACCACCTGAGCCATAATTGGCCAAAGCCACCCTGGCTTTGGCCAATTACAGCTCTCTCTACCGACAGCGCTGTGATTGGCCAAGCATGCGGGGCATAGTGCATGCTTGGCCAATCATCAGCCAGCAATGCACTACGATGCCGCAGTGAATTATGGGCCGTGACGCGCCACACGAATTTGGCGCGAACGGCCCATAACGTTCGCTATTCGGCGAACGATCGAACAGCCGATGTTCGAGTCGAACATGGATTTGACTCAAACGCGAAGCTCATCCCTACTGGAGATACAGGAGTCACACAGGCATTTAGTGTGCATTAGAGGCACAGGGTGCTGTGAAGTCACTGGGTGACATAGGAAGCTCAGAGGTCAGTGGGTGACTCAGGAGTGTTGACATCACTGGAGACACAGAATCACAGGGGGGAACTGGAGCCCCTGGAGCCCCTAGAGACACAGGAGTCACAGGATCATAGGGTCCACTGGAGACACAGGAGTCACAGGATCATAGGGGCCACTGGAGACACAGGAGTCACAGGATCATAGGGGCCACTGGAGACACAGGAGTCACAGGATCATAGGGGCGACTGGAGACACAGGAGTCACAGGATCATAGGGGCCACTGGAGATACAGGAGTCACAGGATCCAAGGGGCCACTGGAGACACAGGAGTCACAGGATCATAGGGGCCACTGGAGACACAGGAGTCACAGGATTATAGGGGCCACTGGAGACACAGGAGTCACAGGATCATAGGGGCCACTGGAGACACAGGAGTCACAGGATTATAGGGGCCACTGGAGACACAGGAGTCACAGGATCATAGGGGCCACTGGAGACACAGGATAATAGGGGCCACTGGAGACACAGGAGTCACAGGATCATAGGGGCCACTGGAGACACAGGAGTCACAGGATCATAGGGGCGACTGGAGACACAGGAGTCACAGGATCATAGGGGCCACTGGAGACACAGGAGTCACAGGATCATAGGGGCCACTGGAGACACAGGAGTCACAGGATTATAGGGGCCACTGGAGACACAGGAGTCACAGGACCATAGGGGCCACTGGAGACACAGGATAATAGGGGCCACTGGGGACACAGGAGTCACAGGATTATAGGGGCCACTGGAGACACAGGAGTCACAGGATCATAGGGGCCACTGGAGGCACAGGATCATAGGGGCCACTGGAGACACAGGAGTCACAGGATCATAGGGGCCACTGGAGACACAGGATCATAGGGGCCACTGGGGACACAGGAGTCACAGGATCATAGGGACCACTGGAGACACAGGAGTCACAGGATCATAGGGGCCACTAGAGACACAGGATCATAAGGGCCATTGGGGACACAGTAGTCAAAGGATCATAGGGGCCACTGGAGAGACAGGATCATAGGGACCATTGGGGACACAGGAGTCACAGGATCATAGGGGCCACTGGAGACACAGGAGCTTAGGGGACATTGGGGTCACTGAAGTGCACAGGGGTCAAAGTCCCGGGAAGCACAGGGAACACAGGTGGCCAACACCGGAGGCATGAAGATGGAGGGGGGGTAGATGTGAGTTAGAGAAAGGAGCAGAATCCTCCATAGTATTTCAGTCACTGGATATAACAGAAGCAATGCCGGAAATGTCCCCATTGTATGATATATTTGACCTCCGTCCTTCCCTGTGTCTGGGAGGACATATCCCGGGAGGCTCCGGCCTCTTGTTTTATTGGACAGACACATAGACTGAGCACCTCTGACAAATCCAGGTCGGCATTCTTCATGGTTGGCATTCTTCATGGTCGGCATTCTTCATGGTTGGCATTCTTCATGGTCGGCATTCTTCATGGTCGGCATTCTTCATGGTCAGCATTCTTTGTGGTCGGCATTCGTCTTCCTGCAGACCCCCCTGTGAATGGCGTACACTGTGGACATCAATAATGTTTTATGGGGTGTGTGTCGTTTTTAGGGCGCAGAGACTAAAAATGACGGCAGCGCGGAGAGTGATACATACCTCTAATAAAATGTACAACACAGATTTACCAAATAAAGGTAAAATACGGCCCCTCTCATTGGGCCCTCTCAGCACCTACAGCGCTCATTCCCCCACCGCGCGTTTACAGCTCTTTCCGCACACTTGAAAACAAAATTACTTAATAAAACCTGTCCAAATGACATTACTGTATACTGTTACAGCCGGGAGATGGGAGAGCTACCAATTATGAGGCAGTCATTTGCGGTTAATAGGCAAATAGCTCATACTGGGCCCAATTCTGCCCGGGAAGTCAAGGCAATTTGTCTGTTTTCTCATTGTAACTCGTCCTGACAGCACCGAGAATTAACATGTAAAAACAGCCAGGAAGGCCTTTATGGCACTGATAAATTCTGAAGATGCCTTCAGAGCCCGGCTCCATGTTGTCAGGCGGATGGAGGATGGAGAGGTTTATAGTCCCAGCTCATTCATGAATGATTGTATTGACAAAGAGAGAGAGCCGAAGGTAGATGCACACCGGGGCTAAAGATCTTACCAATCCCATCGTCATGTGACCCTGCTTTGGAGTGATCCCACCATATACTGTAGAGTGACAGATGGGCTGTTCCCTCAATGTCTCTGAACATTGGAACTAGTGATGAGTGAAGGCAGCAAGGTTTAGTTCACTGGACGTTCACCCAACATGTGATAGAATTCACAAATCCCGAACATAGCGCCCAAACCCAACTGAATTCCATCAGAGCCAAATCATGTTATTATTTCTGGACTTTTTCAAGGCCAATTTGCCAGCTTCTGGGGGAAAAAAGAGCAACAGTAAGTGAGCACTGCCATGGCGGACAAATACCAATGCATTGATATTCAGTATGGCTGGGGTATCTTGGGTGACATCATTGACCACACACACGGTCACGACCACATAAAATCACGCACGATGCTCATCTCCTGCTCTCCTTAGCACTGCTGGAATGTGAACATCGAACCTGGAGGACCTCATTGACCAAATATGATGATGACAGTACTTAGTCAATCACATCACCCAAGATGCCCGCCAGCTTGTTTACAATGTAAAACAAACGAATGGGTGGCCAGAAGCTTCTTTCAGTGGCCCTAGTAATACCACAACTGAATGAATGACTTGTGGCCGTGGCAGCTGGAGGTTCAGGTGGGGGGCGAACTTCCCAAATCTGGCCATTTAGTTATCCCATTCGGTGAACTGTGAACAGTTTGGATTCAGGTCACAAAAGATGACATGCAGGTTTACTGTAGCAGAAAATTGTCAGACCACAATTATGGAAGCTCCTGGTATTCCCTGCAAATGTATATCAAGGTTTATGGTTCAAGTCAACATCTTCAGCTTTTAGTAGATGACAACTCTGCTTGCTGGGAACAATCTGTGGCAGAGGTTTATTAACCTTCCTAATTGCCCTTGTCCTTCACCCAGATAAGAAGGGATGGGAAGACCTCTTTCCTCCTCTCTCCTCATTCACTAAACATAGAGACTCAGCCAAGCCTTCATTTGCAGGAAACCATGTTAAAGGATAGATCACCCAATAGGAACATATTAGCCATTGGAGTCTGAGGGACTTCTAGAGCTCGGAGATTTGTACAACTCTCAGTGACCTCGGTGCTAACCTCTCCCTCCTAAAGTTTCCAGCAGAGGAAAGGTTTTACTGAGGCAACTCTTTTCATTTTGATTCAATTTCACCATATAAAAATGCATTGGAGTTCATGTGAAAGACGGAAATAAGGTTGTGTTGGTGGAATTTTAGGGTGAAATGACTCCCAAGGAAACAGAAGCTCCAAACTAAAAAGCTCTAGCTAAACTAACTAAAGGTCCCAGACCAGTTCTTGAGATAAAAAATAACCCTAGCCCTCCTTAAAGCTGGGAACAGGATGTACGAAACTGAG
>JBBDGP010005339.1:0-38917 GCA_037952835.1 Lithobates septentrionalis
GAGATCAGTTATGTGGGGTGGAGGAGCTCAGTTATGGGGGATGGAGGAGATCAGTTATGGGGGATGGAGGAGCTCAGTTATGGGGGATGGAGGAGATCAGTTATGAGGGATGGAGGAGGTCAGTTATGGGGGATGGAGGAGATCAGTTATGGGGGATGGAGGAGATCAGTTATGGGGGATGGAGGAGATCAGTTATGGGGGATGGAGGGAGATCAGTTATGGGGGATGGAGATCAGTTATGGGGGATGGAGGAGCTCAGTTATGTGGGGTGGAGGAGCTCAGTTATGGGGGATGGAGGAGATCAGTTATGGGGGGATGGAGGAGATCAGTTATGGGGGATGGAGGAGCTCAGTTATGGAGGATGGAGGAGCTCAGTTATGGGGGATGGAGGAGATCAGTTATGGGGGGTGGAGGAGATCAGTTATGGGGGAAGGAGGAGGTCAGTTATGGGGGATGGAGGAGATCAGTTATGGGGGATGGAGGAGATCAGTTATGGGGATGGAGGAGATCAGTTATGGGGGATGGAGATCAGTTATGGGGGATGGAGGAGCTCAGTTATGTGGGGTGGAGGAGCTCAGTTATGGGGGATGGAGGAGATCAGTTATGGGGGGATGGAGGAGATCAGTTATGGGGGATGGAGGAGATCAGTTATGGGGGATGGAGGAGATCAGTTATGGGGGAAGGAGGAGGTCAGTTATGGGGGATGGAGGAGATCAGTTATGGGGGGATGGAGGTCAGTTATGGGGGGATGGAGGAGATCAGTTATGGGGGATGGAGGAGCTCAGTTATGGGGGGATGGAGATCAGTTATGGGGGATGGAGGAGCTCAGTTATGGGGGGTGGAGGAGCTCAGTTATGTGGGGTGGAGGAGCTCAGTTATGGGGGATGGAGGAGATCACTTATGGGGGATGGAGGAGCCTCAGTTATGGGGGATGGAGGAGCTCAGTTATGGGAGATGGAGGAGGTCAGTTATGGGGGATGGAGGAGATCAGTTATGGGGGATGGAGGAGCTCAGTTATGGAGGATGGAGGAGCTCAGTTATGGGGGATGGAGGAGATCAGTTATGGGGGATGGAGGAGATCAGTTATGGGGGATGGAGGAGATCAGTTATGGGGGATGGAGACTCAGTTATGGGGGATGGAGGAGCTCAGTTATGTGGGGTGGAGGAGCTCAGTTATGGGGGATGGAGGAGATCAGTTATGGGGGATGGAGGAGGTCAGTTATGGGGGGATGGAGGAGATCAGTTATGGGGGATGGAGGAGCTCAGTTATGGGGGGTGGAGGAGATCAGTTATGGGGGATGGAGGAGATCAGTTATGGGGGGTGGAGGAGATCAGTTATGGGGGATGGAGGAGATCAGTTATGGGGGGTGGAGGAGATCAGTTATGGGGGATGGAGGAGATCAGTTATGGGGGATGGAGGAGATCAGTTATGGGGGGATGGAGGAGCTCAGTTATGGGGGTGGAGGAGATCAGTTATGAGGGATGGAGGAGATCAGTTATTGGGGATGGAGGAGATCAGTTATGGGGGGTGGAGGAGATCAGTTATGGGGGATGGAGGAGATCAGTTATGGGGGATGGAGGAGGTCAGTTATGGGGGATGGAGGAGATCAGTTATGGGGGATGGAGGAGGTCAGTTATGGGGGATGGAGGAGATCAGTTATGGGGGATGGAGGAGATCAGTTATGGGGGATGGAGGAGATCAGTTATGGGGGATGGAGGAGATCAGTTATGGGGGAAGGAGGAGGTCAGTTATGGGGGATGGAGGAGATCAGTTATGGGGGATGGAGGAGGTCAGTTATGGGGGATGGAGGAGATCAGTTATGGGGGATGGAGGAGGTCAGTTATGGGGGATGGAGGAGATCAGTTATGGGGGATGGAGGAGGTCAGTTATGGGGGATGGAGGAGATCAGTTATGGGGGATGGAGGAGCTCAGTTATGGGGGATGGAGGAGATCAGTTATGGGGGATGGAGGAGATCAGTTATGGGGGATGGAGGAGATCAGTTATGGGGGATGGAGGAGATCAGTTATGGGGGATGGAGGAGATCAGTTATGGGGGATGGAGGAGATCAGTTATGGGGGATGGAGGAGATCAGTTATGGGGGATGGAGGAGGTCAGTTATGGGGGATGGAGGAGGTCAGTTATGGGGGATAGAGGAGGTCAGTTATGGGGGATGGAGGAGATCAGTTATGGGGGGTGGAGGAGATCAGTTATGGGGGATGGAGGAGATCAGTTATGGGGGATGGAGGAGGTCAGTTATGGGGGATGGAGGAGATCAGTTATGTGGGGTGGAGGAGATCAGTTATGGGGGATGGAGGAGGTCAGTTATGGGGGATGGAGGAGGTCAGTTATGGGGGATAGAGGAGGTCAGTTATGGGGGATGGAGGAGATCAGTTATGGGGGGTGGAGGAGATCAGTTATGGGGGATGGAGGAGATCAGTTATGGGGAATGGAGGAGATCAGTTATGGGGGATGGAGGAGATCAGTTATGGGGGATGGAGGAGGTCAGTTATGGGGGATGGAGGAGCTCAGTTATGGGGGATGGGGGAGCTCAGTTATGGGGGATGGAGGAGATCAGTTATGGGGGGATGGGGGAGGTCAGTTATGGGGGATGGAGGAGATCAGTTATGGGGGGATGGAGGAGCTCAGTTATGGGGGATGGAGGAGATCAGTTATGGGGGATGGAGGAGATCAGTTATGGGGGATGGAGGAGATCAGTTATGGGGGATGGAGGAGCTCAGTTATGAGGGATGGAGGAGATCAGTTATGAGGGATGGAGGAGATCAGTTATGGGGGATGGAGGAGCTCAGTTATGGGGGATGGAGGAGATCAGTTATGGGGGATGGAGGAGATCAGTTATGGGGGATGGAGGAGATCAGTTATGGGGGATGGAGGAGCTCAGTTATGAGGGATGGAGGAGATCAGTTATGGGGGAGGGAGGAGATCAGTTATAGGGGATGGAGGAGATCAGTTATGGGGGGATGGGGGAGGTCAGTTATGGGGGATGGAGGAGCTCAGTTATGGGGATGGAGGAGATCAGTTATGGGGGATGGAGGAGATCAGTTATGGGGGATGGAGGAGATCAGTTATGGGGGATGGAGGAGCTCAGTTATGAGGGATGGAGGAGATCAGTTATGGGGGAGGGAGGAGATCAGTTATAGGGGATGGAGGAGATCAGTTATGGGGGATGGAGGAGATCAGTTATGGGGGATGGAGGAGCTCAGTTATGAGGGATGGAGGAGATCAGTTATGGGGGATGGAGGAGATCAGTTATGGGGGATGGAGGAGGTCAGTTATGGGGGATAGAGGAGGTCAGTTATGGGGGATGGAGGAGATCAGTTATGGGGGGGGAGGAGATCAGTTATGGGGGATGGAGGAGATCAGTTATGGGGAATGGAGGAGATCAGTTATGGGGGATGGAGGAGATCAGTTATGGGGGATGGAGGAGGTCAGTTATGGGGGATGGAGGAGCTCAGTTATGGGGGATGGGGGAGCTCAGTTATGGGGGATGGAGGAGATCAGTTATGGGGGGATGGGGGAGGTCAGTTATGGGGATGGAGGAGATCAGTTATGGGGGGATGGAGGAGCTCAGTTATGGGGGATGGAGGAGATCAGTTATGGGGGATGGAGGAGCTCAGTTATGGGGGATGGAGGAGATCAGTTATGGGGGGATGGAGGAGCTCAGTTATGAGGGATGGAGGAGATCAGTTATGGGGGATGGAGGAGCTCAGTTATGGGGGATGGAGGAGATCAGTTATGGGGGATGGAGGAGCTCAGTTATGAGGGATGGAGGAGATCAGTTATGGGGGATGGAGGAGCTCAGTTATGAGGGATGGAGGAGATCAGTTATGGGGGATGGAGGAGGTCAGTTATGGGGGATGGAGGAGGTCAGTTATGGGGGATGGAGGAGATCAGTTATGGGGGATGGAGGAGCTCAGTTATGGGGGATGGGGAGCTCAGTTATGGGGGATGGAGGAGATCAGTTATGGGGGGATGGAGGAGATCAGTTATGGGGGATGGAGGAGCTCAGTTATGGGGGATGGAGGAGCTCAGTTATGGGGGATGGAGGAGATCAGTTATGGGGGGATGGAGGAGATCAGTTATGGGGGATGGAGGAGATCAGTTATGGGGGATGGAGGAGGTCAGTTATGGGGGATGGAGGAGCTCAGTTATGAGGGATGGAGGAGCTCAGTTATGGGGGATGGAGGAGATCAGTTATGGGGGGATGGAGGAGATCAGTTATGGGGGATGGAGGAGATCAGTTATGGGGGATGGAGGAGATCAGTTATGGGGGATGGAGGAGATCAGTTATGGGGGATGGAGGAGATCAGTTATGGGGGATGGAGGAGATCAGTTATGGGGGATGGAGGAGATCAGTTATGGGGATGGAGGAGATCAGTTATGGGGGGATGGGGGAGGTCAGTTATGGGGGATGGAGGAGATCAGTTATGGGGATGGAGGAGCTCAGTTATGGGGGATGGAGGAGATCAGTTATGGGGGATGGAGGAGCTCAGTTATGGGGGATGGAGGAGATCAGTTATGGGGGATGGAGGAGCTCAGTTATGGGGGATGGAGGAGATCAGTTATGGGGGATGGAGGAGATCAGTTATGGGGATGGAGGAGCTCAGTTATGGGGGATGGAGGAGATCAGTTATGGGGGATGGAGGAGCTCAGTTATGGGGGATGGAGGAGCTCAGTTATGAGGGATGGAGGAGATCAGTTATGGGGGATGGAGGAGATCAGTTATGGGGGGTGGAGGAGATCAGTTATGGGGGATGGAGGAGATCAGTTATGGGGGTGGAGGAGATCAGTTATGGGGGATGGAGGAGGTCAGTTATGGGGGATGGAGGAGGTCAGTTATGGGGGATGGGGGAGCTCAGTTATGGGGGATGGAGGAGATCAGTTATGGGGGGATGGGGGAGGTCAGTTATGGGGGATGGAGGAGATCAGTTATGGGGGATGGAGGAGATCAGTTATGGGGGATGGAGGAGCTCAGTTATGAGGGATGGAGGAGATCAGTTATGGGGGATGGAGGAGCTCAGTTATGAGGGATGGAGGAGATCAGTTATGGGGGATGGAGGAGCTCAGTTATGGGGGATGGAGGAGCTCAGTTATGGGGGGATGGAGGAGGTCAGTTATGGCGGATGGGAGGAGATCAGTTATGGGGGATGGAGGAGATCAGTTATGGGGGGTGGAGGAGATCAGTTATGGGGGATGGAGGAGGTCAGTTATGGGGGATGGAGGAGATCAGTTATGGGGGATGGAGGAGATCAGTTATGGGGGATGGAGGAGCTCAGTTATGAGGGATGGAGGAGATCAGTTATGGGGGATGGAGGAGCTCAGTTATGGGGGATGGAGGAGGTCAGTTATGGGGGATGGAGGAGATCAGTTATGGGGGATGGAGGAGATCAGTTATGGGGGATGGAGGAGATCAGTTATGGGGGATGGAGGAGGTCAGTTATGGGGGATGGAGGAGATCAGTTATGGGGGATGGAGGAGATCAGTTATGGGGGATGGAGGAGGTCAGTTATGGGGGATGGAGGAGATCAGTTATGGGGGATGGAGGAGATCAGTTATGGGGGATGGAGGAGATCAGTTATGGGGGTGGAGGAGATCAGTTATGGAGGATGGAGGAGATCAGTTATGGGGGATGGAGGAGCTCAGTTATGAGGGATGGAGGAGATCAGTTATGGGGGATGGAGGAGCTCAGTTATGGTGGATGGAGGAGCTCAGTTATGGGGGATGGAGGAGGTCAGTTATGGGGGATGGAGGAGGTCAGTTATGGGGGAAGGAGGAGATCAGTTATGGGGGATGGAGGAGGTCAGTTATGGGGGATGGAGGAGATCAGTTATGGGGGATGGAGGAGATCAGTTATGGGGGATGGAGGAGATCAGTTATGGGGGGTGGAGGAGATCAGTTATGGGGGTGGAGGAGATCAGTTATGGAGGATGGAGGAGATCAGTTATGGGGGATGGAGGAGCTCAGTTATGAGGGATGGAGGAGATCAGTTATGGGGGATGGAGGAGATCAGTTATGGGGGATGGAGGAGATCAGTTATGGGGGATGGAGGAGATCAGTTATGGGGGATGGAGGTCAGTTATGGGGGATGGAGGAGATCAGTTATGGGGGATAGAGGAGGTCAGTTATGGGGGATGGAGGAGATCAGTTATGGGGGATGGAGGAGATCAGTTATGGGGGATGGAGGAGATCAGTTATGGGGGATGGAGGAGATCAGTTATGGGGGATAGAGGAGGTCAGTTATGGGGGATGGAGGAGCTCAGTTATGGGGGATGGAGGAGATCAGTTATGGGGGATGGAGGAGATCAGTTATGGGGGATGGAGGAGATCAGTTATGGGGGATAGAGGAGGTCAGTTATGGGGGATGGAGGAGCTCAGTTATGGGGGATGGAGGAGATCAGTTATGGGGGATGGAGGAGATCAGTTATGGGGGATGGAGGAGCTCAGTTATGGGGCATGGAGGAGATCAGTTATGGGGGATGGGGGAGATCAGTTATAGGGGATGGAGGAGATCAGTTATGGGGGATGGAGGAGCTCAGTTATGAGGGATGGAGGAGATCAGTTATGGGGGATGGAGGAGATCAGTTATGGGGGATGGAGGAGATCAGTTATGGGGGATGGAGGAGATCAGTTATGGGGGATGGAGGAGATCAGTTATGGGGGAGGGAGGAGGTCAGTTATGGGGGATGGAGGAGGTCAGTTATGGGGGGTGGAGGAGGTCAGTTATGGGGGATGGAGGAGATCAGTTATGGGGGATGGAGGAGCTCAGTTATGGGGGGTGGAGGAGATCAGTTATGGGGGGTGGAGGAGGTCAGTTATGGGGGATGGAGGAGGTCAGTTATGGGGGATGGAGGAGATCAGTTATGGGGGATGGAGGAGCTCAGTTATGGGGGATGGAGGAGCTCAGTTATGGCGGATGGAGGAGATCAGTTATGGGGGGATGGAGGAGCTCAGTTATGGGGGATGGAGGAGCTCAGTTATGGGGGATGGAGGAGATCAGTTATGGGGGATGGAGGAGATCAGTTATGGGGGATGGAGGAGCTCAGTTATGGGGGATGGAGGAGCTCAGTTATGGCGGATGGAGGAGATCAGTTATGGGGGGATGGAGGAGCTCAGTTATGGGGGATGGAGGAGCTCAGTTATGGGGGATGGAGGAGATCAGTTATGGGGGATGGAGATCAGTTATGGGGGATGGAGGAGCTCAGTTATGGGGGATGGAGGAGATCAGTTATGGGGGATGGAGGAGATCAGTTATGGGGGATGGAGGAGGTCAGTTATGGGGGATGGAGGAGATCAGTTATGGGGGATGGAGGAGCTCAGTTATGGGGGATGGAGGAGCTCAGTTATGGCGGATGGAGGAGATCAGTTATGGGGGGATGGAGGAGCTCAGTTATGGGGGATGGAGGAGCTCAGTTATGGGGGATGGAGGAGATCAGTTATGGGGGATGGAGGAGATCAGTTATGGGGGATGGAGGAGCTCAGTTATGGTGGATGGAGGAGATCAGTTATGGGGGATGGAGGAGATCAGTTATGGGGGGTGGAGGAGCTCAGTTATGGGGGATGGAGGAGATCAGTTATGGGGGGTGGAGGAGATCAGTTATGGGGGATGGAGGAGATCAGTTATGGGGGATGGAGGAGCTCAGTTATAGGGGATGGAGGAGCTCAGTTATGGGGGGGATGGAGGAGATCAGTTATGGGGGTGGAGGAGCTCAGTTATGGGGGATGGAGGAGATCACTTATGGGGGATGGAGGAGCTCAGTTATGGGGGAGGGAGGAGCTCAGTTATGGGGGATGGAGGAGCTCAGTTATGGGGGATGGAGGAGATCAGTTATGGGGGGATGGAGGAGCTCAGTTATGGGGGATGGAGGAGCTCAGTTATGGTGGATGGAGGAGCTCAGTTATGGGGGATGGAGGAGATCAGTTATGGGGGATGGAGGAGATCAGTTATGGGGGATGGAGGAGATCAGTTATGGGGGATGGAGGAGATCAGTTATGGGGGATGGAGGGGATCAGTTATGGGGGTGGAGGAGGTCAGTTATGGGGGTGGAGGAGGTCAGTTATGGGGGATGGAGGAGGTCAGTTATGGGGGATGGAGGGGATCAGTTATGGGGGATGGAGGAGATCAGTTATGGGGGTGGAGGAGATCAGTTATGGGGGTGGAGGAGGTCAGTTATGGGGGATGGAGGAGATCAGTTATGGGGGATGGAGGAGATCAGTTATGGGGGGATGGAGGAGCTCAGTTATGGGGGATGGAGGAGATCAGTTATGGGGGATGGAGGAGATCAGTTATGGGGGATGGAGGAGGTCAGTTATGGGGGATGGAGGAGATCAGTTATGGGGGATGGAGGAGATCAGTTATGGGGGATGGAGGAGATCAGTTATGGGGGATGGAGGAGGTCAGTTATGGGGGGTGGAGGAGATCAGTTATGGGGGATGGAGGAGATCAGTTATGGGGGATGGAGGAGATCAGTTATGGGGGATGGAGGAGATCAGTTATGGGGGATGGAGGAGGTCAGTTATGGGGGATGGAGGAGATCAGTTATGGGGGATGGAGGAGATCAGTTATGGGGGGATGGAGGAGATCAGTTATGGGGGATGGAGGAGGTCAGTTATGGGGGGTGGAGGAGATCAGTTATGGGGGGTGGAGGAGATCAGTTATGGGGGATGGAGGAGATCAGTTATGGGGGATGGAGGAGATCAGTTATGGGGGATGGAGGAGGTCAGTTATGGGGGATGGAGGAGATCAGTTATGGGGGATGGAGGAGATCAGTTATGGGGGGATGGAGGAGATCAGTTATGGGGGATGGAGGAGGTCAGTTATGGGGGGTGGAGGAGATCAGTTATGGGGGGTGGAGGAGATCAGTTATGGGGGATGGAGGAGATCAGTTATGGGGGATGGAGGAGATCAGTTATGGGGGATGGAGGAGATCAGTTATGGGGGATGGAGGAGATCAGTTATGGGGGATGGAGGAGGTCAGTTATGGGGGATGGAGGAGATCAGTTATGGGGGATGGAGGAGATCAGTTATGGGGGATGGAGGAGATCAGTTATGGGGGATGGAGGAGCTCAGTTATGGGGGATGGAGGAGATCAGTTATGGGGGATGGAGATCAGTTATGGGGGATGGAGGAGATCAGTTATGGGGGGATGGAGGAGCTCAGTTATGGGGGATGGAGGAGATCAGTTATGGGGGATGGAGGAGATCAGTTATGGGGGATGGAGGAGATCAGTTATGGGGGATGGAGGAGATCAGTTATGGGGGATGGAGGAGATCAGTTATGGGGGATGGAGGAGCTCAGTTATGGGGGATGGAGGAGATCAGTTATGGGGGATGGAGGAGATCAGTTATGGGGGATGGAGGAGGTCAGTTATGGGGGATGGAGGAGATCAGTTATGGGGGATGGAGGAGATCAGTTATGGGGGATGGAGGAGATCAGTTATGGGGGATGGAGGAGGTCAGTTATGGGGGGTGGAGGAGATCAGTTATGGGGGATGGAGGAGGTCTGTTATGGGGGGATGGAGGAGGTCAGTTATGGGGGATGGAGGAGATCAGTTATGGGGGATGGAGGAGCTGAGTTATGGGGGATGGAGGAGATCAGTTATGGGGGGTGGAGGAGATCAGTTATGGGGGATGGAGATCAGTTATGGGGGATGGAGGAGATCAGTTATGGGGGGTGGAGGAGGTCAGTTATGGGGGGTGGAGGAGCTCAGTTATGGGGGATGGAGATCAGTTATGGGGGATGGAGGAGATCAGTTATGGGGGATGGAGGAGATCAGTTATGGGGGATGGAGATCAGTTATGGGGGATGGAGGAGATCAGTTATGGGGGGTGGAGGAGGTCAGTTATGGGGGATGGAGATCAGTTATGGGGGATGGAGGAGATCAGTTATGGGGGATGGAGGAGATCAGTTATGGGGGGTGGAGGAGCTCAGTTATGGGGGATGGAGATCAGTTATGGGGGATGGAGGAGATCAGTTATGGGGGGTGGAGGAGATCAGTTATGGGGGATGGAGATCAGTTATGGGGGATGGAGGAGATCAGTTATGGGGGATGGAGGAGATCAGTTATGGGGGGTGGAGGAGCTCAGTTATGGGGGATGGAGATCAGTTATGGGGGATGGAGGAGATCAGTTATGGGGGGTGGAGGAGGTCAGTTATGGGGGATGGAGATCAGTTATGGGGGATGGAGGAGATCAGTTATGGGGGGTGGAGGAGGTCAGTTATGGGGATGGAGGAGCTCAGTTATGGGGGATGGAGATCAGTTATGGGGGGTGGAGGAGGTCAGTTATGGGGGATGGAGGAGGTCAGTTATGGGGGATGGAGGAGATCAGTTATGGGGGATGGAGGAGGTCTGTTATGGGGGGATGGAGGAGATCAGTTATGTGGGGTGGAGGAGCTCAGTTATGGGGGATGGAGGAGATCAGTTATGGGGGATGGAGGAGCTGAGTTATGGGGGATGGAGGAGATCAGTTATGGGGGGTGGAGGAGATCAGTTATGGGGGGTGGAGGAGATCAGTTATGGGGGGATGGAGGAGATCAGTTATGGGGGGATGGAGATCAGTTATGGGGGATGGAGGAGATCAGTTATGGGGGATGGAGGAGATCAGTTATGGGGGATGGAGGAGATCAGTTATGGGGGATGGAGGAGGTCAGTTATGGGGGATGGAGGGGCTCAGTTATGGGGGATGGAGGAGATCAGTTATGGGGGATGGAGGAGGTCAGTTATGGGGGATGGAGGGGCTCAGTTATGGGGGATGGAGGAGATCAGTTATGGGGGATGGAGGAGATCAGTTATGGGGGATGGAGGAGATCAGTTATGGGGGATGGAGGAGATCAGTTATGGAGGATGGAGGAGATCAGTTATGGGGGGATGGAGGAGCTCAGTTATAGGGGATGGGGGAGCTCAGTTATGGAGGGGAGGGAGGAGCTCAGGTATGTGGGAGGGAGGAGCTATGGGGGGTGGAGTTAGTTATGTATCTATCTCATAGCAGTGAGGTCACACTTCCATAGTATACAGTGAAATCCTCATCTTTATAGCAGCCTACAACTGCCCCTCCTACCTCATGAAAACAGCCAATGGCCACCAATCATCTCACCGAGCCAAAGAGTTCAAATAAAAAAACTTTATTTTCAGTATAAGATCATCCCAAAAACTGAACTCTGAAGTAAGAACTGTGTGAGCTGCTTTATTAAGGTGACAGTGTGATTGCATCCCTGTGCAGGCCATCTGCTTGTGTCTGAACCGCGGGGGTGTGTCCTGCTCCTGGCTCCACCCATCATAACGCTGTGCTGAGAAGAGATCCGAGGGGGCCGTCCTCAGTCTTTCTTCGTTCCTTGCTTCTTCAGCTGAGCTCGAAATCTGAAAAAGAGAAAAACATTGTCATTGTGGTCCGAGTCTGATGTGTGATGTAGGGCAGTGCAGGAGAGAATCCCCCCCGAGTCTGATGTGTGATGTCAGAGCAGTGCGGGAGAGAATCCCCCCGAGTCTGATGTGTGATGTCAGCGCAGTGCGGGAGAGAATCCCCCCGAGTCTGATGTCAGAGCAGTGCGGGAGAGAATCCCCCCGAGTCTGATGTGTGATGTCAGAGCAGTGCGGGAGAGAATCCCCCCGAGTCTGATGTGTGATGTCAGAGCAGTGCGGGAGAGAATCCCCCCGAGTCTGATGTGTGATGTCAGCGCAGTGCGGGAGAGAATCCCCCCGAGTCTGATGTCAGCGCAGTGCGGGAGAGAATCCCCCCGAGTCTGATGTGTGATGTCAGAGCAGTGCGGGAGAGAATCCCCCCGAGTCTGATGTGTGATGTCAGGGCAGTGCGGGAGAGAATCCCCCCGAGTCTGATGTGTGATGTCAGAGCAGTGCGGGAGAGAATCCCCCCGAGTCTGATGTGTGATGTCAGGGCAGTGCGGGAGAGAATCCCCCCGAGTCTGATGTGTGATGTCAGAGCAGTGCGGGAGAGAATCCCCCCGAGTGTGATGTGTGATGTCAGGGCAGTGCGGGAGAGAATCCCCCCGAGTCTGATGTGTGATGTCAGATCAGTGCGGGAGAGAATCCCCCCGAGTCTGATGTGTGATGTCAGAGCAGTGCGGGAGAGAATCCCCCCCCCCGAGTCTGATGTGTGATGTCAGCGCAGTGCGGGAGAGAACCCCCCCCCCCCCCCCCGAGTCTGATGTGTGATGTCAGGGCAGTGCGGGAGAGAATCCCGATGAGTGATGTCAGGGCAGTGCGGGAGAGAATCCCCCCGAGTCTGATGTGTGATGTCAGGGCAGTGCGGGAGAGAATCCCCCCGAGTCTGATGTGTGATGTCAGAGCAGTGCGGGAAAGAATCCCCCCGAGTCTGATGTGTGATGTCAGGGCAGTGCGGGAGAGAATCCCCCCCGAGTCTGATGTGTGATGTCAGCGCAGTGCGGGAGAGAATCCCCCCGAGTCTGATGTGTGATGTCAGCGCAGTGCGGGAGAGAATCCCCCCGAGTCTGATGTGTGATGTCAGAGCAGTGCGGGAGAGAATCCCCCCGAGTCTGATGTGTGATGTCAGAGCAGTGCGGGAGAGAATCCCCCCGAGTCTGATGTGTGATGTCAGAGCAGTGCGGGAGAGAATCCCCCCCGAGTCTGATGTGTGATGTCAGGGCAGTGCGGGAGAGAATCCCCCCCGAGTCTGATGTGTGATGTCAGCGCAGTGCGGGAGAGAATCCCCCCCTAGTCTGATGTGTGATGTCAGGGCAGTGCGGGAGAGAATCCCCCCGAGTCTGATGTGTGATGTCAGAGCAGTGCGGGAAAGAATCCCCCCGAGTCTGATGTGTGATGTCAGGGCAGTGCGGGAGAGAATCCCCCCCGAGTCTGATGTGTGATGTCAGAGCAGTGCGGGAGAGAATCCCCCCGAGTCTGATGTGTGATGTCAGGGCAGTGCGGGAGAGAATCCCCCCCGAGTCTGATGTGTGATGTCAGCGCAGTGCGGGAGAGAATCCCCCCGAGTCTGATGTGTGATGTCAGCGCAGTGCGGGAGAGAATCCCCCCGAGTCTGATGTGTGATGTCAGAGCAGTGCGGGAGAGAATCCCCCCGAGTCTGATGTGTGATGTCAGAGCAGTGCGGGAGAGAATCCCCCCGAGTCTGATGTGTGATGTCAGAGCAGTGCGGGAGAGAATCCCCCCGAGTCTGATGTGTGATGTCAGAGCAGTGCGGGAGAGAATCCCCCCGAGTCTGATGTGTGATGTCAGCGCAGTGCGGGAGAGAATCCCCCCGAGTCTGATGTCAGCGCAGTGCGGGAGAGAATCCCCCCGAGTCTGATGTGTGATGTCAGAGCAGTGCGGGAGAGAATCCCCCCGAGTCTGATGTGTGATGTCAGGGCAGTGCGGGAGAGAATCCCCCCGAGTCTGATGTGTGATGTCAGAGCAGTGCGGGAGAGAATCCCCCCGAGTCTGATGTGTGATGTCAGGGCAGTGCGGGAGAGAATCCCCCCGAGTCTGATGTGTGATGTCAGAGCAGTGCGGGAGAGAATCCCCCCGAGTGTGATGTGTGATGTCAGGGCAGTGCGGGAGAGAATCCCCCCGAGTCTGATGTGTGATGTCAGATCAGTGCGGGAGAGAATCCCCCCGAGTCTGATGTGTGATGTCAGAGCAGTGCGGGAGAGAATCCCCCCCCCGAGTCTGATGTGTGATGTCAGCGCAGTGCGGGAGAGAACCCCCCCCCCCCCCGAGTCTGATGTGTGATGTCAGGGCAGTGCGGGAGAGAATCCCGATGAGTGATGTCAGGGCAGTGCGGGAGAGAATCCCCCCGAGTCTGATGTGTGATGTCAGGGCAGTGCGGGAGAGAATCCCCCCGAGTCTGATGTGTGATGTCAGAGCAGTGCGGGAAAGAATCCCCCCGAGTCTGATGTGTGATGTCAGGGCAGTGCGGGAGAGAATCCCCCCCGAGTCTGATGTGTGATGTCAGAGCAGTGCGGGAGAGAATCCCCCCGAGTCTGATGTGTGATGTCAGGGCAGTGCGGGAGAGAATCCCCCCCGAGTCTGATGTGTGATGTCAGCGCAGTGCGGGAGAGAATCCCCCCGAGTCTGATGTGTGATGTCAGCGCAGTGCGGGAGAGAATCCCCCCGAGTCTGATGTGTGATGTCAGAGCAGTGCGGGAGAGAATCCCCCCGAGTCTGATGTGTGATGTCAGAGCAGTGCGGGAGAGAATCCCCCCGAGTCTGATGTGTGATGTCAGAGCAGTGCGGGAGAGAATCCCCCCCGAGTCTGATGTGTGATGTCAGAGCAGTGCGGGAGAGAATCCCCCCGAGTCTGATGTGTGATGTCAGAGCAGTGCGGGAGAGAATCCCCCCGAGTCTGATGTGTGATGTCAGGGCAGTGCGGGAGAGAATCCCCCCGAGTCTGATGTGTGATGTCAGCGCAGTGCGGGAGAGAATCCCCCCGAGTCTGATGTGTGATGTCAGGGCAGTGCGGGAGAGAATCCCCCCGAGTCTGATGTGTGATGTCAGGGCAGTGCGGGAGAGAATCCCCCCGAGTCTGATGAGTGATGCAGGGCAGTGCGGGAGAGAATCCCCCCGAGTCTGATGTGTGATGTCAGGGCAGTGCGGGAGAGAATCCCCCCAAGTCTGATGAGTGATGCAGGGCAGTGCGGGAGAGAATCCCCCCGAGTCTGATGTGTGATGTCAGAGCAGTGCGGGAGAGAATCCCCCCCGAGTCTGATGTGTGATGTCAGAGCAGTGCGGGAGAGAATCCCCCCGAGTCTAATGTGTGATGTCAGGGCAGTGCGGGAGAGAATCCCCCCGAGTCTAATGTGTGATGTCAGGGCAGTGCGGGAGAGAATCCCCCCGAGTCTGATGTCAGAGCAGTGCGGGAGAGAATCCCCCCGAGTCTGATGTGTGATGTCAGAGCAGTGCGGGAGAGAATCCCCCCGAGTCTGATGTGTGATGTCAGAGCAGTGCGGGAGAGAATCCCCCCGAGTCTGATGTGTGATGTCAGGGCAGTGCGGGAGAGAATCCCCCCGAGTCTGATGTGTGATGTCAGGGCAGTGCGGGAGAGAATCCCCCCGAGTCTGATGAGTGATGCAGGGCAGTGCGGGAGAGAATCCCCCCGAGTCTGATGTGTGATGTCAGGGCAGTGCGGGAGAGAATCCCCCCCTAGTCTGATGTCAGAGCAGTGCGGGAGAGAATCCCCCCCGAGTCTGATGTGTGATGTCAGAGCAGTGCGGGAGAGAATCCCCCCGAGTCTGATGTGTGATGTCAGGGCAGTGCGGGAGAGAATCCCCCCCGAGTCTGATGTGTGATGTCAGAGCAGTGCGGGAGAGAATCCCCCCGAGTCTGATGTGTGATGTCAGAGCAGTGCGGGAGAGAATCCCCCCCGAGTCTGATGTGTGATGTCAGAGCAGTGCGGGAGAGAATCCCCCCGAGTCTGATGTGTGATGTTAGAGCAGTGCGGGAGAGAATCCCCCCGAGTCTGATGTGTGATGTCAGAGCAGTGCGGGAGAGAATCCCCCCGAGTCTGATGTGTGATGTCAGGGCAGTGCGGGAGAGAATCCCCCCGAGTCTGATGTGTGATGTTAGAGCAGTGCGGGAGAGAATCCCCCCGAGTCTGATGTGTGATGTCAGGGCAGTGCGGGAGAGAATCCCCCCGAGTCTGATGTGTGATGTCAGGGCAGTGCGGGAGAGAATCCCCCCGAGTCTGATGAGTGATGCAGGGCAGTGCGGGAGAGAATCCCCCCGAGTCTGATGTGTGATGTCAGGGCAGTGCGGGAGAGAATCCCCCCCTAGTCTGATGTCAGAGCAGTGCGGGAGAGAATCCCCCCCGAGTCTGATGTGTGATGTCAGAGCAGTGCGGGAGAGAATCCCCCCGAGTCTGATGTGTGATGTCAGGGCAGTGCGGGAGAGAATCCCCCCCGAGTCTGATGTGTGATGTCAGAGCAGTGCGGGAGAGAATCCCCCCGAGTCTGATGTGTGATGTCAGAGCAGTGCGGGAGAGAATCCCCCCCGAGTCTGATGTGTGATGTCAGAGCAGTGCGGGAGAGAATCCCCCCGAGTCTGATGTGTGATGTTAGAGCAGTGCGGGAGAGAATCCCCCCGAGTCTGATGTGTGATGTCAGGGCAGTGCGGGAGAGAATCCCCCCCGAGTCTGATGTGTGATGTCAGATCAGTGCGGGAGAGAATCCCCCCGAGTCTGATGTGTGATGTCAGAGCAGTGCGGGAGAGAATCCCCCCGAGTCTGATGTGTGATGTCAGGGCAGTGCGGGAGAGAATCCCCCCCGAGTCTGATGTGTGATGTCAGCGCAGTGCGGGAGAGAATCCCCCCGAGTCTGATGTGTGATGTCAGCGCAGTGCGGGAGAGAATCCCCCCGAGTCTGATGTGTGATGTCAGGGCAGTGCGGGAGAGAATCCCCCCGAGTCTGATGAGTGATGTCAGCGCAGTGCGGGAGAGAATCCCCCCGAGTCTGATGTGTGATGTCAGCGCAGTGCGGGAGAGAATCCCCCCGAGTCTGATGTGTGATGTCAGGGCAGTGCGGGAGAGAATCCCCCCGAGTCTGATGTGTGATGTCAGCGCAGTGCGGGAGAGAATCCCCCCGAGTCTGATGTGTGATGTCAGGGCAGTGCGGGAGAGAATCCCCCCGAGTCTGATGTGTGATGTCAGGGCAGTGCGGGAGAGAATCCCCCCGAGTCTGATGTGTGATGTCAGGGCAGTGCGGGAGAGAATCCCCCCGAGTCTGATGAGTGATGCAGGGCAGTGCGGGAGAGAATCCCCCCGAGTCTGATGTGTGATGTCAGGGCAGTGCGGGAGAGAATCCCCCCAAGTCTGATGAGTGATGCAGGGCAGTGCGGGAGAGAATCCCCCCGAGTCTGATGTGTGATGTCAGGGCAGTGCGGGAGAGAATCCCCCCGAGTCTGATGTGTGATGTCAGAGCAGTGCGGGAGAGAATCCCCCCCGAGTCTGATGTCAGAGCAGTGCGGGAGAGAATCCCCCCGAGTCTGATGTGTGATGTCAGAGCAGTGCGGGAGAGAATCCCCCCGAGTCTGATGTGTGATGTCAGAGCAGTGCGGGAGAGAATCCCCCCGAGTCTGATGTGTGATGTCAGGGCAGTGCGGGAGAGAATCCCCCCGAGTCTGATGTGTGATGTTAGAGCAGTGCGGGAGAGAATCCCCCCGAGTGTGATGTGTGATGTCAGGGCAGTGCGGGAGAGAATCCCCCCGAGTCTGATGTGTGATGTCAGCGCAGTGCGGGAGAGAATCCCCCCGAGTCTGATGTGTGATGTCAGCGCAGTGCGGGAGAGAATCCCCCCGAGTCTGATGTGTGATGTCAGGGCAGTGCGGGAGAGAATCCCCCCGAGTCTGATGTGTGATGTCAGAGCAGTGCGGGAGAGAATCCCCCCGAGTCTGATGTGTGATGTCAGCGCAGTGCGGGAGAGAATCCCCCCGAGTCTGATGTGTGATGTCAGAGCAGTGCGGGAGAGAATCCCCCCGAGTCTGATGTGTGATGTCAGGGCAGTGCGGGAGAGAATCCCCCCGAGTCTGATGTGTGATGTCAGAGCAGTGCGGGAGAGAATCCCCCCGAGTCTGATGTGTGATGTCAGCGCAGTGCGGGAGAGAATCCCCCCGAGTCTGATGTGTGATGTCAGAGCAGTGCGGGAGAGAATTCCCCCCGAGTCTGATGTGTGATGTCAGAGCAGTGCGGGAGAGAATTCCCCCCGAGTCTGATGTGTGATGTCAGGGCAGTGCGGGAGAGAATCCCCCCCGAGTCTGATGTGTGATGTCAGAGCAGTGCGGGAGAGAATCCCCCCGAGTCTGATGTGTGATGTCAGGGCAGTGCGGGAGAGAATCCCCCCGAGTCTGATGTGTGATGTCAGGGCAGTGCGGGAGAGAATCCCCCCAAGTCTGATGAGTGATGCAGGGCAGTGCGGGAGAGAATCCCCCCGAGTCTGATGTGTGATGTCAGAGCAGTGCGGGAGAGAATCCCCCCCGAGTCTGATGTGTGATGTCAGGGCAGTGCGGGAGAGAATCCCCCCGAGTCTGATGTGTGATGTCAGGGCAGTGCGGGAGAGAATCCCCCCGAGTCTGATGAGTGATGTAGGGCAGTGCGGGAGAGAATCCCCCCGAGTCTGATGTGTGATGTCAGGGCAGTGCGGGAGAGAATCCCCCCGAGTCTGATGAGTGATGCAGGGCAGTGCGGGAGAGAATCCCCCCGAGTCTGATGTGTGATGTCAGGGCAGTGCGGGAGAGAATCCCCCCGAGTCTGATGTGTGATGTCAGAGCAGTGCGGGAGAGAATCCCCCCGAGTCTGATGTGTGATGTCAGAGCAGTGCGGGAGAGAATCCCCCCGAGTCTGATGTGTGATGTCAGAGCAGTGCGGGAGAGAATCCCCCCGAGTCTGATGTGTGATGTCAGGGCAGTGCGGGAGAGAATCCCCCCGAGTCTGATGTGTGATGTCAGAGCAGTGCGGGAGAGAATCCCCCCGAGTCTGCTGTGTGATGTCAGAGCAGTGCGGGAGAGAATCCCCCCGAGTCTGATGTGTGATGTCAGAGCAGTGCGGGAGAGAATCCCCCCGAGTCTGATGTGTGATGTCAGGGCAGTGCGGGAGAGAATCCCCCCGAGTCTGATGTGTGATGTCAGCGCAGTGCGGGAGAGAATCCCCCCGAGTCTGATGTGTGATGTCAGGGCAGTGCGGGAGAGAATCCCCCCAGAGTCTGATGTGTGATGTCAGAGCAGTGCGGGAGAGAATCCCCCCGAGTCTGATGTGTGATGTCAGAGCAGTGCGGGAGAGAATCCCCCCGAGTCTGATGTGTGATGTCAGAGCAGTGCGGGAGAGAATCCCCCCGAGTCTGATGTGTGATGTCAGAGCAGTGCGGGAGAGAATCCCCCCGAGTCTGATGTGTGATGTCAGAGCAGTGCGGGAGAGAATCCCCCCGAGTCTGATGTGTGATGTCAGGGCAGTGCGGGAGAGAATCCCCCCGAGTCTGATGTGTGATGTCAGCGCAGTGCGGGAGAGAATCCCCCCGAGTCTGATGTGTGATGTCAGGGCAGTGCGGGAGAGAATCCCCCCGAGTCTGATGTGTGATGTCAGCGCAGTGCGGGAGAGAATCCCCCCCGAGTCTGATGTGTGATGTAGGGCAGTGCAGGAGAGAATCCCCCCGAGTCTGATGTGTGATGTCAGAGCAGTGCGGGAGAGAATCCCCCCGAGTCTGATGTGTGATGTCAGCGCAGTGCGGGAGAGAATCCCCCCGAGTCTGATGTCAGAGCAGTGCGGGAGAGAATCCCCCCGAGTCTGATGTGTGATGTCAGAGCAGTGCGGGAGAGAATCCCCCCGAGTCTGATGTGTGATGTCAGAGCAGTGCGGGAGAGAATCCCCCCGAGTCTGATGTGTGATGTCAGCGCAGTGCGGGAGAGAATCCCCCCGAGTCTGATGTCAGCGCAGTGCGGGAGAGAATCCCCCCGAGTCTGATGTGTGATGTCAGAGCAGTGCGGGAGAGAATCCCCCCGAGTCTGATGTGTGATGTCAGGGCAGTGCGGGAGAGAATCCCCCCGAGTCTGATGTGTGATGTCAGAGCAGTGCGGGAGAGAATCCCCCCGAGTCTGATGTGTGATGTCAGAGCAGTGCGGGAGAGAATCCCCCCGAGTCTGATGTGTGATGTCAGGGCAGTGCGGGAGAGAATCCCCCCGAGTCTGATGTGTGATGTCAGAGCAGTGCGGGAGAGAATCCCCCCGAGTCTGATGTGTGATGTCAGGGCAGTGCGGGAGAGAATCCCCCCGAGTCTGATGTGTGATGTCAGAGCAGTGCGGGAGAGAATCCCCCGAGTGTGATGTGTGATGTCAGGGCAGTGCGGGAGAGAATCCCCCCGAGTCTGATGTGTGATGTCAGATCAGTGCGGGAGAGAATCCCCCCGAGTCTGATGTGTGATGTCAGAGCAGTGCGGGAGAGAATCCCCCCCCCGAGTCTGATGTGTGATGTCAGCGCAGTGCGGGAGAGAACCCCCCCCCCCCCCGAGTCTGATGTGTGATGTCAGGGCAGTGCGGGAGAGAATCCCCGATGAGTGATGTCAGGGCAGTGCGGGAGAGAATCCCCCCCTAGTCTGATGTGTGATGTCAGGGCAGTGCGGGAGAGAATCCCCCCGAGTCTGATGTGTGATGTCAGAGCAGTGCGGGAAAGAATCCCCCCGAGTCTGATGTGTGATGTCAGGGCAGTGCGGGAGAGAATCCCCCCCGAGTCTGATGTGTGATGTCAGAGCAGTGCGGGAGAGAATCCCCCGAGTCTGATGTGTGATGTCAGGGCAGTGCGGGAGAGAATCCCCCCCGAGTCTGATGTGTGATGTCAGCGCAGTGCGGGAGAGAATCCCCCCGAGTCTGATGTGTGATGTCAGCGCAGTGCGGGAGAGAATCCCCCCGAGTCTGATGTGTGATGTCAGAGCAGTGCGGGAGAGAATCCCCCCGAGTCTGATGTGTGATGTCAGAGCAGTGCGGGAGAGAATCCCCCCGAGTCTGATGTGTGATGTCAGAGCAGTGCGGGAGAGAATCCCCCCCGAGTCTGATGTGTGATGTCAGAGCAGTGCGGGAGAGAATCCCCCCGAGTCTGATGTGTGATGTCAGAGCAGTGCGGGAGAGAATCCCCCCGAGTCTGATGTGTGATGTCAGGGCAGTGCGGGAGAGAATCCCCCCGAGTCTGATGTGTGATGTCAGCGCAGTGCGGGAGAGAATCCCCCCGAGTCTGATGTGTGATGTCAGGGCAGTGCGGGAGAGAATCCCCCCGAGTCTGATGTGTGATGTCAGGGCAGTGCGGGAGAGAATCCCCCCGAGTCTGATGAGTGATGCAGGGCAGTGCGGGAGAGAATCCCCCCGAGTCTGATGTGTGATGTCAGGGCAGTGCGGGAGAGAATCCCCCCAAGTCTGATGAGTGATGCAGGGCAGTGCGGGAGAGAATCCCCCCGAGTCTGATGTGTGATGTCAGAGCAGTGCGGGAGAGAATCCCCCCCGAGTCTGATGTGTGATGTCAGAGCAGTGCGGGAGAGAATCCCCCCGAGTCTAATGTGTGATGTCAGGGCAGTGCGGGAGAGAATCCCCCCGAGTCTAATGTGTGATGTCAGGGCAGTGCGGGAGAGAATCCCCCCGAGTCTGATGTCAGAGCAGTGCGGGAGAGAATCCCCCCGAGTCTGATGTGTGATGTCAGAGCAGTGCGGGAGAGAATCCCCCCGAGTCTGATGTGTGATGTCAGAGCAGTGCGGGAGAGAATCCCCCCGAGTCTGATGTGTGATGTCAGGGCAGTGCGGGAGAGAATCCCCCCGAGTCTGATGTGTGATGTCAGGGCAGTGCGGGAGAGAATCCCCCGAGTCTGATGAGTGATGCAGGGCAGTGCGGGAGAGAATCCCCCCGAGTCTGATGTGTGATGTCAGGGCAGTGCGGGAGAGAATCCCCCCCTAGTCTGATGTCAGAGCAGTGCGGGAGAGAATCCCCCCCGAGTCTGATGTGTGATGTCAGAGCAGTGCGGGAGAGAATCCCCCCGAGTCTGATGTGTGATGTCAGGGCAGTGCGGGAGAGAATCCCCCCCGAGTCTGATGTGTGATGTCAGAGCAGTGCGGGAGAGAATCCCCCCGAGTCTGATGTGTGATGTCAGAGCAGTGCGGGAGAGAATCCCCCCGAGTCTGATGTGTGATGTCAGAGCAGTGCGGGAGAGAACCCCCCCCGAGTCTGATGTGTGATGTCAGATCAGTGCGGGAGAGAATCCCCCCGAGTCTGATGTGTGATGTCAGAGCAGTGCGGGAGAGAATCCCCCCGAGTCTGATGTGTGATGTCAGGGCAGTGCGGGAGAGAATCCCCCCCGAGTCTGATGTGTGATGTCAGCGCAGTGCGGGAGAGAATCCCCCCGAGTCTGATGTGTGATGTCAGCGCAGTGCGGGAGAGAATCCCCCCGAGTCTGATGTGTGATGTCAGGGCAGTGCGGGAGAGAATCCCCCCGAGTCTGATGAGTGATGTCAGCGCAGTGCGGGAGAGAATCCCCCCGAGTCTGATGTGTGATGTCAGCGCAGTGCGGGAGAGAATCCCCCCGAGTCTGATGTGTGATGTCAGGGCAGTGCGGGAGAGAATCCCCCGAGTCTGATGTGTGATGTCAGCGCAGTGCGGGAGAGAATCCCCCCGAGTCTGATGTGTGATGTCAGGGCAGTGCGGGAGAGAATCCCCCCGAGTCTGATGTGTGATGTCAGGGCAGTGCGGGAGAGAATCCCCCCGAGTCTGATGTGTGATGTCAGGGCAGTGCGGGAGAGAATCCCCCCGAGTCTGATGAGTGATGCAGGGCAGTGCGGGAGAGAATCCCCCCGAGTCTGATGTGTGATGTCAGGGCAGTGCGGGAGAGAATCCCCCCAAGTCTGATGAGTGATGCAGGGCAGTGCGGGAGAGAATCCCCCCGAGTCTGATGTGTGATGTCAGGGCAGTGCGGGAGAGAATCCCCCCGAGTCTGATGTGTGATGTCAGAGCAGTGCGGGAGAGAATCCCCCCCGAGTCTGATGTCAGAGCAGTGCGGGAGAGAATCCCCCCGAGTCTGATGTGTGATGTCAGAGCAGTGCGGGAGAGAATCCCCCCGAGTCTGATGTGTGATGTCAGAGCAGTGCGGGAGAGAATCCCCCCGAGTCTGATGTGTGATGTCAGGGCAGTGCGGGAGAGAATCCCCCCGAGTCTGATGTGTGATGTTAGAGCAGTGCGGGAGAGAATCCCCCCGAGTGTGATGTGTGATGTCAGGGCAGTGCGGGAGAGAATCCCCCCGAGTCTGATGTGTGATGTCAGCGCAGTGCGGGAGAGAATCCCCCCGAGTCTGATGTGTGATGTCAGCGCAGTGCGGGAGAGAATCCCCCCGAGTCTGATGTGTGATGTCAGGGCAGTGCGGGAGAGAATCCCCCCGAGTCTGATGTGTGATGTCAGAGCAGTGCGGGAGAGAATCCCCCCGAGTCTGATGTGTGATGTCAGCGCAGTGCGGGAGAGAATCCCCCCGAGTCTGATGTGTGATGTCAGAGCAGTGCGGGAGAGAATCCCCCCGAGTCTGATGTGTGATGTCAGGGCAGTGCGGGAGAGAATCCCCCCGAGTCTGATGTGTGATGTCAGAGCAGTGCGGGAGAGAATCCCCCCGAGTCTGATGTGTGATGTCAGCGCAGTGCGGGAGAGAATCCCCCCGAGTCTGATGTGTGATGTCAGAGCAGTGCGGGAGAGAATTCCCCCCGAGTCTGATGTGTGATGTCAGAGCAGTGCGGGAGAGAATTCCCCCCGAGTCTGATGTGTGATGTCAGGGCAGTGCGGGAGAGAATCCCCCCCGAGTCTGATGTGTGATGTCAGAGCAGTGCGGGAGAGAATCCCCCCGAGTCTGATGTGTGATGTCAGGGCAGTGCGGGAGAGAATCCCCCCGAGTCTGATGTGTGATGTCAGGGCAGTGCGGGAGAGAATCCCCCCAAGTCTGATGAGTGATGCAGGGCAGTGCGGGAGAGAATCCCCCCGAGTCTGATGTGTGATGTCAGAGCAGTGCGGGAGAGAATCCCCCCCGAGTCTGATGTGTGATGTCAGGGCAGTGCGGGAGAGAATCCCCCCGAGTCTGATGTGTGATGTCAGGGCAGTGCGGGAGAGAATCCCCCCGAGTCTGATGAGTGATGTAGGGCAGTGCGGGAGAGAATCCCCCCGAGTCTGATGTGTGATGTCAGGGCAGTGCGGGAGAGAATCCCCCCGAGTCTGATGAGTGATGCAGGGCAGTGCGGGAGAGAATCCCCCCGAGTCTGATGTGTGATGTCAGGGCAGTGCGGGAGAGAATCCCCCCGAGTCTGATGTGTGATGTCAGAGCAGTGCGGGAGAGAATCCCCCCGAGTCTGATGTGTGATGTCAGAGCAGTGCGGGAGAGAATCCCCCCGAGTCTGATGTGTGATGTCAGAGCAGTGCGGGAGAGAATCCCCCCGAGTCTGATGTGTGATGTCAGGGCAGTGCGGGAGAGAATCCCCCCGAGTCTGATGTGTGATGTCAGAGCAGTGCGGGAGAGAATCCCCCCGAGTCTGCTGTGTGATGTCAGAGCAGTGCGGGAGAGAATCCCCCCGAGTCTGATGTGTGATGTCAGAGCAGTGCGGGAGAGAATCCCCCCGAGTCTGATGTGTGATGTCAGGGCAGTGCGGGAGAGAATCCCCCCGAGTCTGATGTGTGATGTCAGCGCAGTGCGGGAGAGAATCCCCCCGAGTCTGATGTGTGATGTCAGGGCAGTGCGGGAGAGAATCCCCCCAGAGTCTGATGTGTGATGTCAGAGCAGTGCGGGAGAGAATCCCCCCGAGTCTGATGTGTGATGTCAGAGCAGTGCGGGAGAGAATCCCCCCGAGTCTGATGTGTGATGTCAGAGCAGTGCGGGAGAGAATCCCCCCGAGTCTGATGTGTGATGTCAGAGCAGTGCGGGAGAGAATCCCCCCGAGTCTGATGTGTGATGTCAGAGCAGTGCGGGAGAGAATCCCCCCGAGTCTGATGTGTGATGTCAGGGCAGTGCGGGAGAGAATCCCCCCGAGTCTGATGTGTGATGTCAGAGCAGTGCGGGAGAGAATCCCCCCGAGTCTGATGTGTGATGTCAGAGCAGTGCGGGAGAGGATCCCCCCGAGTCTGATGTGTGATGTCAGAGCAGTGCGGGAGAGAATCCCCCTGAGTCTGATGTGTGATGTCAGTGCAGTGCGGGAGAATCCCCCCGAGTCTGATGTGTGATGTCAGCGCAGTGCGGGAGAATCCCCCCGAGTCTGATGTGTGATGTCAGCGCAGTGCGGGAGAGAATCCCCCGAGTCTGATGAGTGATGTCAGCGCAGTGCGGGAGAGAATCCCCCCGAGTCTGATGAGTGATGCAGGGCAGTGCAGGAGAGAATCCCCCCGAGCCTGATGTGTGATGTCAGAGCAGTGCGGGAGAGAATCCCCCCGAGTCTGATGTGTGATGCAGGGCAGTGCAGGAGAGAATCCCCCCGAGCCTGATGTGTGATGTCAGCGCAGTGCGGGAGAGAATCCCCCCGAGTCTGATGAGTGATGCAGGGCAGTGCAGGAGAGAATCCCCCCGAGCCTGATGTGTGATGTCAGCGCAGTGCGGGAGAGAATCCCCCCGAGTCTGATGAGTGATGCAGGGCAGTGCAGGAGAGAATCCCCCCGAGCCTGATGTGTGATGTCAGAGCAGTGCGGGAGAGAATCCCCCCGAGTCTGATGTGTGATGCAGGGCAGTGCAGGAGAGAATCCCCCGAGTCTGATGAGTGATGTCAGCGCAGTGCGGGAGAGAATCCCCCCGAGTCTGATGAGTGATGTCAGAGCAGTGCGGGAGAGAATCCCCCCCGAGTCTGATGTGTGATGTCAGAGCAGTGCGGGAGAGAATCCCCCCCGAGTCTGATGTGTGATGTCAGAGCAGTGCGGGAGAGAATCCCCCCCGAGTCTGATGTGTGATGTCAGAGCAGTGCGGGAGAGAATCCCCCCGAGTCTGATGAGTGATGTCAGCGCAGTGCGGGAGAGAATCCCCCCGAGTCTGATGTGTGATGTCAGAGCAGTGCGGGAGAGAATCCCCCCGAGTCTGATGTGTGATGTCAGAGCAGTGCGGGAGAGAATCCCCCCGAGTCTGATGTGTGATGTCAGAGCAGTGCGGGAGAGAATCCCCCCGAGTCTGATGTGTGATGTCCGCGCAGTGCGGGAGAGAATCCCCCCGAGTCTGATGTGTGATGTCAGGGCAGTGCGGGAGAGAATCCCCCCGAGTCTGATGTCAGAGCAGTGCGGGAGAGAATCCCCCCGAGTCTGATGTGTGATGTCAGAGCAGTGCGGGAGAGAATCCCCCCGAGTCTGATGTGTGATGTCAGAGCAGTGCGGGAGAGTATCCCCCCGAGTCTGATGTGTGATGTCAGGGCAGTGCGGGAGAGAATCCCCCCCGAGTCTGATGTGTGATGTCAGAGCAGTGCGGGAGAGAATCCCCCCGAGTCTGATGTCAGAGCAGTGCGGGAGAGAATCCCCCCGAGTCTGATGTGTGATGTCAGAGCAGTGCGGGAGAGAATCCCCCCGAGTCTGATGTGTGATGTCAGCGCAGTGCGGGAGAGAATCCCCCCGAGTCTGATGTGTGATGTCAGGGCAGTGCGGGAGAGAATCCCCCCGAGTCTGATGTCAGAGCAGTGCGGGAGATAATCCCCCCGAGTCTGATGTGTGATGTCAGAGCAGTGCGGGAGAGAATCCCCCCGAGTGTGATGTGTGATGTCAGGGCAGTGCGGGAGAGAATCCCCCCGAGTCTGATGTGTGATGTCAGAGCAGTGCGGGAGAGAATCCCCCCCCCCCGAGTCTGATGTGTGATGTCAGCGCAGTACGGGAGAGAATCCCGATGAGTGATGTCAGGGCAGTGCGGGAGAGAATCCCCCCGAGTCTGATGTGTGATGTCAGGGCAGTGCGGGAGAGAATCCCCCCCGAGTCTGATGTGTGATGTCAGAGCAGTGCGGGAGAGAATCCCCCCGAGTCTGATGTGTGATGTCAGGGCAGTGCGGGAGAGAATCCCCCCGAGTCTGATGTGTGATGTCAGAGCAGTGCGGGAGAGAATCCCCCCGAGTCTGATGTGTGATGTTAGAGCAGTGCGGGAGAGAATCCCCCCGAGTCTGATGTGTGATGTCAGGGCAGTGCGGGAGAGAATCCCCCCCGAGTCTGATGTGTGATGTCAGATCAGTGCGGGAGAGAATCCCCCCGAGTCTGATGTGTGATGTTAGAGCAGTGCGGGAGAGAATCCCCCCGAGTCTGATGTGTGATGTCAGAGCAGTGCGGGAGAGAATCCCCCCGAGTCTGATGTGTGATGTCAGCGCAGTGCGGGAGAGAATCCCCCCGAGTCTGATGTGTGATGTCAGGGCAGTGCGGGAGAGAATCCCCCCGAGTCTGATGTCAGAGCAGTGCGGGAGAGAATCCCCCCGAGTCTGATGTGTGATGTCACAGCAGTGCGGGAGAGAATCCCCCCGAGTCTGATGTGTGATGTCAGAGCAGTGCGGGAGAGAATCCCCCCGAGTGTGATGTGTGATGTCAGGGCAGTGCGGGAGAGAATCCCCCCGAGTCTGATGTGTGATGTCAGAGCAGTGCGGGAGAGAATCCCCCCGAGTCTGATGTCAGAGCAGTGCGGGAGAGAATCCCCCCGAGTCTGATGTGTGATGTCAGAGCAGTGCGGGAGAGAATCCCCCCGAGTCTGATGTGTGATGTCAGCGCAGTGCGGGAGAGAATCCCCCCGAGTCTGATGTGTGATGTCAGGGCAGTGCGGGAGAGAATCCCCCCGAGTCTGATGTCAGAGCAGTGCGGGAGATAATCCCCCCGAGTCTGATGTGTGATGTCAGAGCAGTGCGGGAGAGAATCCCCCCGAGTGTGATGTGTGATGTCAGGGCAGTGCGGGAGAGAATCCCCCCGAGTCTGATGTGTGATGTCAGAGCAGTGCGGGAGAGAATCCCCCCGAGTCTGATGTGTGATGTCAGCGCAGTGCGGGAGAGAATCCCCCCGAGTCTGATGTGTGATGTCAGGGCAGTGCGGGAGAGAATCCCCCCCGAGTCTGATGTGTGATGTCAGATCAGTGCGGGAGAGAATCCCCCCGAGTCTGATGTGTGATGTCAGAGCAGTGCGGGAGAGAATCCCCCCCCCCCCGAGTCTGATGTGTGATGTCAGCGCAGTACGGGAGAGAATCCCGATGAGTGATGTCAGGGCAGTGCGGGAGAGAATCCCCCCGAGTCTGATGTGTGATGTCAGGGCAGTGCGGGAGAGAATCCCCCCCGAGTCTGATGTGTGATGTCAGAGCAGTGCGGGAGAGAATCCCCCCGAGTCTGATGTGTGATGTCAGGGCAGTGCGGGAGAGAATCCCCCCCGAGTCTGATGTGTGATGTCAGAGCAGTGCGGGAGAGAATCCCCCCGAGTCTGATGTGTGATGTTAGAGCAGTGCGGGAGAGAATCCCCCCGAGTCTGATGTGTGATGTCAGGGCAGTGCGGGAGAGAATCCCCCCCGAGTCTGATGTGTGATGTCAGATCAGTGCGGGAGAGAATCCCCCCGAGTCTGATGTGTGATGTCAGGGCAGTGCGGGAGAGAATCCCCCCGAGTCTGATGTGTGATGTCAGAGCAGTGCGGGAGAGAATCCCCCCGAGTCTGATGTGTGATGTCAGGGCAGTGCGGGAGAGAATCCCCCCCGAGTCTGATGTGTGATGTCAGCGCAGTGCGGGAGAGAATCCCCCCGAGTCTGATGTGTGATGTCAGCGCAGTGCGGGAGAGAATCCCCCCGAGTCTGATGTGTGATGTCAGGGCAGTGCGGGAGAGAATCCCCCCGAGTCTGATGTGTGATGTCAGGGCAGTGCGGGAGAGAATCCCCCCCGAGTCTGATGTGTGATGTCAGAGCAGTGCGGGAGAGAATCCCCCCGAGTCTGATGTGTGATGTCAGAGCAGTGCGGGAGAGAATCCCCCCCGAGTCTGATGTGTGATGTCAGAGCAGTGCGGGAGAGAATCCCCCCGAGTCTGATGTGTGATGTTAGAGCAGTGCGGGAGAGAATCCCCCCGAGTCTGATGTGTGATGTCAGGGCAGTGCGGGAGAGAATCCCCCCCGAGTCTGATGTGTGATGTCAGATCAGTGCGGGAGAGAATCCCCCCGAGTCTGATGTGTGATGTCAGAGCAGTGCGGGAGAGAATCCCCCCGAGTCTGATGTGTGATGTCAGGGCAGTGCGGGAGAGAATCCCCCCCGAGTCTGATGTGTGATGTCAGCGCAGTGCGGGAGAGAATCCCCCCGAGTCTGATGTGTGATGTCAGGGCAGTGCGGGAGAGAATCCCCCCGAGTCTGATGTGTGATGTCAGCGCAGTGCGGGAGAGAATCCCCCCGAGTCTGATGTGTGATGTCAGCGCAGTGCGGGAGAGAATCCCCCCGAGTCTGATGTGTGATGTCAGAGCAGTGCGGGAGAGAATCCCCCCCGAGTCTGATGTGTGATGTCAGAGCAGTGCGGGAGAGAATCCCCCCGAGTCTGATGTGTGATGTCAGGGCAGTGCGGGAGAGAATCCCCCCGAGTCTGATGTGTGATGTCAGGGCAGTGCGGGAGAGAATCCCCCCGAGTCTGATGTGTGATGTCAGGGCAGTGCGGGAGAGAATCCCCCCGAGTCTGATGTGTGATGTCAGGGCAGTGCGGGAGAGAATCCCCCCGAGTCTGATGAGTGATGCAGGGCAGTGCAGGAGAGAATCCCCCCGAGTCTGATGTGTGATGTCAGAGCAGTGCGGGAGAGAATCCCTCCGAGTCTGATGTGTGATGTCAGGGCAGTGCGGGAGAGAATCCCCCCAAGTCTGATGAGTGATGCAGGGCAGTGCGGGAGAGAATCCCCCCGAGTCTGATGTGTGATGTCAGAGCAGTGCGGGAGAGAATCCCCCCGAGTCTGATGTGTGATGTCAGAGCAGTGCGGGAGAGAATCCCCCCGAGTCTGATGTGTGATGTCAGGGCAGTGCGGGAGAGAATCCCCCCGAGTCTGATGTCAGAGCAGTGCGGGAGAGAATCCCCCCGAGTCTGATGTGTGATGTCAGAGCAGTGCGGGAGAGAATCCCCCCGAGTCTGATGTGTGATGTCAGGGCAGTGCGGGAGAGAATCCCCCCGAGTCTGATGTGTGATGTTAGAGCAGTGCGGGAGAGAATCCCCCCGAGTGTGATGTGTGATGTCAGGGCAGTGCGGGAGAGAATCCCCCCGAGTCTGATGTGTGATGTCAGAGCAGTGCGGGAGAGAATCCCCCCGAGTCTGATGTGTGATGTCAGCGCAGTGCGGGAGAGAATCCCCCCGAGTCTGATGTGTGATGTCAGGGCAGTGCGGGAGAGAATCCCCCCCGAGTCTGATGTGTGATGTCAGATCAGTGCGGGAGAGAATCCCCCCGAGTCTGATGTGTGATGTCAGAGCAGTGCGGGAGAGAATCCCCCCGAGTCTGATGTGTGATGTCAGGGCAGTGCGGGAGAGAATCCCGATGAGTGATGTCAGGGCAGTGCGGGAGAGAATCCCCCCGAGTCTGATGTGTGATGTCAGAGCAGTGCGGGAGAGAATCCCCCCGAGTCTGATGTGTGATGTCAGGGCAGTGCGGGAGAGAATCCCCCCCGAGTCTGATGTGTGATGTCAGAGCAGTGCGGGAGAGAATCCCCCCGAGTCTGATGTGTGATGTTAGAGCAGTGCGGGAGAGAATCCCCCCGAGTCTGATGTGTGATGTCAGGGCAGTGCGGGAGAGAATCCCCCCCGAGTCTGATGTGTGATGTCAGATCAGTGCGGGAGAGAATCCCCCCGAGTCTGATGTGTGATGTCAGAGCAGTGCGGGAGAGAATCCCCCCGAGTCTGATGTGTGATGTCAGGGCAGTGCGGGAGAGAATCCCCCCGAGTCTGATGAGTGATGTAGGGCAGTGCGGGAGAGAATCCCGCCGAGTCTGATGAGTGATGTCAGAGCAGTGCGGGAGAGAATCCCCCCGAGTCTGATGTGTGATGTCAGCGCAGTGCGGGAGAGAATCCCCCCGAGTCTGATGTGTGATGTCAGAGCAGTGCGGGAGAGAATCCCCCCGAGTCTGATGAGTGATGTAGGGCAGTGCGGGAGAGAATCCCCCCGAGTCTGATGTGTGATGTCAGAGCAGTGCGGGAGAGAATCCCCCCGAGTCTGATGTGTGATGTCAGGGCAGTGCGGGAGAGAATCCCCCCCTAGTCTGATGTCAGAGCAGTGCGGGAGAGAATCCCCCCCGAGTCTGATGTGTGATGTCAGAGCAGTGCGGGAGAGAATCCCCCCGAGTCTGATGTGTGATGTCAGGGCAGTGCGGGAGAGAATCCCCCCCGAGTCTGATGTGTGATGTCAGAGCAGTGCGGGAGAATCCCCCCGAGTCTGATGTGTGATGTCAGGGCAGTGCGGGAGAGAATCCCCCCCGAGTCTGATGTGTGATGTCAGAGCAGTGCGGGAGAGAATCCCCCCGAGTCTGATGTGTGATGTCAGGGCAGTGCGGGAGAGAATCCCCCCGAGTCTGATGTGTGATGTCAGAGCAGTGCGGGAGAGAATCCCCCCGAGTCTGATGTGTGATGTCAGAGCAGTGCGGGAGAGAATCCCCCCCGAGTCTGATGTGTGATGTCAGAGCAGTGCGGGAGAGAATCCCCCCGAGTCTGATGTGTGATGTTAGAGCAGTGCGGGAGAGAATCCCCCCGAGTCTGATGTGTGATGTCAGCACAGTGCGGGAGAATCCCCCCGAGTCTGATGTGTGATGTCAGCGCAGTGCGGGAGAGAATCCCCCCCGAGTCTGATGTGTGATGTCAGATCAGTGCGGGAGAGAATCCCCCCGAGTCTGATGTGTGATGTCAGAGCAGTGCGGGAGAGAATCCCCCCGAGTCTGATGTGTGATGTCAGGGCAGTGCGGGAGAGAATCCCCCCCGAGTCTGATGTGTGATGTCAGCGCAGTGCGGGAGAGAATCCCCCCGAGTCTGATGTGTGATGTCAGCGCAGTGCGGGAGAGAATCCCCCCGAGTCTGATGTGTGATGTCAGGGCAGTGCGGGAGAGAATCCCCCCGAGTCTGATGTGTGATGTCAGCGCAGTGCGGGAGAGAATCCCCCCGAGTCTGATGTGTGATGTCAGCGCAGTGCGGGAGAGAATCCCCCCGAGTCTGATGTGTGATGTCAGAGCAGTGCGGGAGAGAATAACCCCGAGTCTGATGTGTGATGTCAGAGCAGTGCAGGAGAGAATCCCCCCGAGTCTGATGTGTGATGTCAGGGCAGTGCGGGAGAGAATCCCCCCGAGTCTGATGTGTGATGTCAGGGCAGTGCGGGAGAGAATCCCCCCGAGTCTGATGTGTGATGTCAGCGCAGTGCGGGAGAGAATCCCCCCCGAGTCTGATGTGTGATGTCAGGGCAGTGCGGGAGAGAATCCCCCCGAGTCTGATGTGTGATGTCAGGGCAGTGCGGGAGAGAATCCCCCCCGAGTCTGATGTGTGATGTCAGAGCAGTGCGGGAGAGAATCCCCCCAAGTCTGATGAGTGATGCAGGGCAGTGCGGGAGAGAATCCCCCCGAGTCTGACGTGTGATGTCAGAGCAGTGCGGGAGAGAATCCCCCCGAGTCTGATGTGTGATGTCAGGGCAGTGCGGGAGAGAATCCCCCCGAGTCTGATGAGTGATGTAGGGCAGTGCGGGAGAGAATCCCCCCGAGTCTGATGTGTGATGTCAGAGCAGTGCGGGAGAGAATCCCCCCGAGTCTGATGTGTGATGTCAGGGCAGTGCGGGAGAGAATCCCCCCGAGTCTGATGAGTGATGCAGGGCAGTGCGGGAGAGAATCCCCCCGAGTCTGATGTGTGATGTCAGGGCAGTGCGGGAGAGAATCCCCCCGAGTCTGATGTGTGATGTCAGAGCAGTGCGGGAGAGAAT
Source organism: Lithobates septentrionalis (assembly GCA_037952835.1). Taxonomy (NCBI): domain Eukaryota; kingdom Metazoa; phylum Chordata; class Amphibia; order Anura; family Ranidae; genus Lithobates; species Lithobates septentrionalis. Next base: position 32,341 of record JBBDGP010005339.1, read on the forward strand.
CCCCCCTGAGTCTGATGTGTGATGTCAGAGCAGTGCGGGAGAGAATCCCCCCGAGTCTGATGTGTGATGTCAGGGAAGTGCGGGAGAGAATCCCCCCGAGTCTGATGTCAGAGCAGTGCGGGAGAGAATCCCCCCGAGTCTGATGTGTGATGTCAGGGCAGTGCGGGAGAGAATCCCCCCGAGTCTGATGTGTGATGTCAGAGCAGTGCGGGAGAGAATCCCCCCGAGTCTGATGTGTGATGTCAGGGCAGTGCGGGAGAGAATCCCCCGAGTCTGATGTGTGATGTTAGAGCAGTGCGGGAGAGAATCCCCCCGAGTGTGATGTGTGATGTCAGGGCAGTGCGGGAGAGAATCCCCCCGAGTCTGATGTGTGATGTCAGCGCAGTGCGGGAGAGAATCCCCCCGAGTCTGATGTGTGATGTCAGCGCAGTGCGGGAGAGAATCCCCCCGAGTCTGATGTGTGATGTCAGAGCAGTGCGGGAGAGAATCCCCCCGAGTCTGATGTGTGATGTAGGGCAGTGCGGGAGAGAATCCCCCCGAGTCTGATGTGTGATGTCAGGGCAGTGCGGGAGAGAATCCCCCCGAGTCTGATGTGTGATGTCAGCGCAGTGCGGGAGAGAATCCCCCCGAGTCTGATGTGTGATGTCAGGGCAGTGCGGGAGAGAATCCCCCCGAGTCTGATGTGTGATGTCAGGGCAGTGCGGGAGAGAATCCCCCCGAGTCTGATGTGTGATGTCAGAGCAGTGCGGGAGAGAATCCCCCCCGAGTCTGATGTGTGATGTCAGAGCAGTGCGGGAGAGAATCCCCCCCGAGTCTGATGTGTGATGTCAGAGCAGTGCGGGAGAGAATCCCCCCGAGTCTGATGTGTGATGTCAGAGCAGTGCGGGAGAGAATCCCCCCGAGTCTGATGTGTGATGTCAGGGCAGTGCGGGAGAGAATCCCCCCGAGTCTGATGTGTGATGTCAGAGCAGTGCGGGAGAGAATCCCCCCGAGTCTGATGTGTGATGTCAGGGCAGTGCGGGAGAGAATCCCCCCCGAGTCTGATGTGTGATGTCAGAGCAGTGCGGGAGAGAATCCCCCCGAGTCTGATGTGTGATGTCAGGGCAGTGCGGGAGAGAATCCCCCCGAGTCTGATGAGTGATGCAGGGCAGTGCGGGAGAGAATCCCCCCGAGTCTGATGTGTGATGTCAGGGCAGTGCGGGAGAGAATCCCCCCAAGTCTGATGAGTGATGCAGGGCAGTGCGGGAGAGAATCCCCCCGAGTCTGATGTGTGATGTCAGAGCAGTGCGGGAGAGAATCCCCCCCGAGTCTGATGTGTGATGTCAGGGCAGTGCGGGAGAGAATCCCCCCGAGTCTGATGTGTGATGTCAGGGCAGTGCGGGAGAGTATCCCCCCGAGTCTGATGAGTGATGTAGGGCAGTGCGGGAGAGAATCCCCCCGAGTCTGATGTGTGATGTCAGGGCAGTGCGGGAGAGAATCCCCCCGAGTCTGATGAGTGATGCAGGGCAGTGCGGGAGAGAATCCCCCCGAGTCTGATGTGTGATGTCAGGGCAGTGCGGGAGAGAATCCCCCCGAGTCTGATGTGTGATGTCAGAGCAGTGCGGGAGAGAATCCCCCCGAGTGTGATGTGTGATGTCAGGGCAGTGCGGGAGAGAATCCCCCCCGAGTCTGATGTGTGATGTCAGAGCAGTGCGGGAGAGAATCCCCCCGAGTCTGATGAGTGATGCAGGGCAGTGCGGGAGAGAATCCCCCCGAGTCTGATGTGTGATGTCAGAGCAGTGCGGGAGAGAATCCCCCCGAGTCTGATGTGTGATGTCAGGGCAGTGCGGGAGAGAATCCCCCCGAGTCTGATGTGTGATGTCAGAGCAGTGCGGGAGAGAATCCCCCCGAGTCTGATGTGTGATGTCAGAGCAGTGCGGGAGAGAATCCCCCCGAGTCTGATGTGTGATGTCAGAGCAGTGCGGGAGAGAATCCCCCCGAGTCTGATGTGTGATGTCAGGGCAGTGCGGGAGAGAATCCCCCCGAGTCTGATGTGTGATGTCAGCGCAGTGCGGGAGAGAATCCCCCCGAGTCTGATGTGTGATGTCAGCGCAGTACGGGAGAGAATCCCCCCCGAGTCTGATGAGTGATGCAGGGCAGTGCAGGAGAGAATCCCCCCGAGTCTGATGAGTGATGTCAGCGCAGTGCGGGAGAGAATCCCCCCGAGTCTGATGAGTGATGTCAGCGCAGTGCGGGAGAGAATCCCCCCGAGTCTGATGAGTGATGTCAGCGCAGTGCGGGAGAGAATCCCCCCGAGTCTGATGTGTGATGTCAGAGCAGTGCGGGAGAGGATCCCCCCGAGTCTGATGTGTGATGTCAGTGCAGTGCGGGAGAATCCCCCCGAGTCTGATGTGTGATGTCAGCGCAGTGCGGGAGAATCCCCCCGAGTCTGATGTGTGATGTCAGCGCAGTGCGGGAGAGAATCCCCCGAGTCTGATGAGTGATGTCAGCGCAGTGCGGGAGAGAATCCCCCCGAGTCTGATGAGTGATGCAGGGCAGTGCAGGAGAGAATCCCCCCGAGCCTGATGTGTGATGTCAGAGCAGTGCGGGAGAGAATCCCCCCCGAGTCTGATGTGTGATGTCAGAGCAGTGCGGGAGAGAATCCCCCCCGAGTCTGATGTGTGATGTAGGGCAGTGCAGGAGAGAATCCCCCCCGAGTCTGATGTGTGATGTCCGTGCAGTGCGGGAGAGAATCCCCCCGAGTCTGATGTGTGATGTCCGCGCAGTGCGGGAGAGAATCCCCCCCGAGTCTGATGTGTGATGTCCGCGCAGTGCGGGAGAGAATCCCCCCCGAGTCTGATGTGTGATGTCCGCGCAGTGCGGGAGAGAATCCCCCCGAGTCTGATGTGTGATGTCAGGGCAGTGCGGGAGAGAATCCCCCCGAGTCTGATGTCAGAGCAGTGCGGGAGAGAATCCCCCCGAGTCTGATGTGTGATGTCAGAGCAGTGCGGGAGAGAATCCCCCCGAGTCTGATGTGTGATGTCAGGGCAGTGCGGGAGAGAATCCCCCCGAGTCTGATGTGTGATGTCAGGGCAGTGCGGGAGAGAATCCCCCCGAGTCTGATGTGTGATGTCAGAGCAGTGCGGGAGAGAATCCCCCCGAGTCTGATGTCAGAGCAGTGCGGGAGAGAATCCCCCCGAGTCTGATGTGTGATGTCAGAGCAGTGCGGGAGAGAATCCCCCCGAGTCTGATGTGTGATGTCAGGGCAGTGCGGGAGAGAATCCCCCCGAGTCTGATGTGTGATGTCAGATCAGTGCGGGAGAGAATCCCCCCGAGTCTGATGTGTGATGTCAGAGCAGTGCGGGAGAGAATCCCCCCCCCCCCCCGAGTCTGATGTGTGATGTCAGCGCAGTGCGGGAGAGAATCCCGATGAGTGATGTCAGCGCAGTGCGGGAGAGAATCCCCCCCGAGTCTGATGTGTGATGTCAGGGCAGTGCGGGAGAGAATCCCCCCCGAGTCTGATGTGTGATGTCAGAGCAGTGCGGGAGAGAATCCCCCCGAGTCTGATGTGTGATGTTAGAGCAGTGCGGGAGAGAATCCCCCCGAGTCTGATGTGTGATGTCAGGGCAGTGCGGGAGAGAATCCCCCCCGAGTCTGATGTGTGATGTCAGATCAGTGCGGGAGAGAATCCCCCCGAGTCTGATGTGTGATGTCAGAGCAGTGCGGGAGAGAATCCCCCCCGAGTCTGATGTGTGATGTCAGCGCAGTGCGGGAGAGAATCCCCCCGAGTCTGATGTGTGATGTCAGCGCAGTGCGGGAGAGAATCCCCCCGAGTCTGATGTGTGATGTCAGAGCAGTGCGGGAGAGAATCCCCCCGAGTCTGATGTGTGATGTCAGAGCAGTGCGGGAGAGAATCCCCCCGAGTCTGATGTGTGATGTCAGAGCAGTGCGGGAGAGAATCCCCCCGAGTCTGATGTGTGATGTCAGGGCAGTGCGGGAGAGAATCCCCCCCTAGTCTGATGTCAGAGCAGTGCGGGAGAGAATCCCCCCCGAGTCTGATGTGTGATGTCAGAGCAGTGCGGGAGAGAATCCCCCCGAGTCTGATGTGTGATGTCAGGGCAGTGCGGGAGAGAATCCCCCCCGAGTCTGATGTGTGATGTCAGAGCAGTGCGGGAGAGAATCCCCCCGAGTCTGATGTGTGATGTCAGAGCAGTGCGGGAGAGAATCCCCCCCGAGTCTGATGTGTGATGTCAGAGCAGTGCGGGAGAGAATCCCCCCGAGTCTGATGTGTGATGTTAGAGCAGTGCGGGAGAGAATCCCCCCGAGTCTGATGTGTGATGTCAGGGCAGTGCGGGAGAGAATCCCCCCCGAGTCTGATGTGTGATGTCAGATCAGTGCGGGAGAGAATCCCCCCGAGTCTGATGTGTGATGTCAGAGCAGTGCGGGAGAGAATCCCCCCGAGTCTGATGTGTGATGTCAGGGCAGTGCGGGAGAGAATCCCCCCCGAGTCTGATGTGTGATGTCAGCGCAGTGCGGGAGAGAATCCCCCCGAGTCTGATGTGTGATGTCAGCGCAGTGCGGGAGAGAATCCCCCCGAGTCTGATGTGTGATGTCAGGGCAGTGCGGGAGAGAATCCCCCCGAGTCTGATGTGTGATGTCAGAGCAGTGCGGGAGAGAATCCCCCCGAGTCTGATGTGTGATGTCAGAGCAGTGCGGGAGAGAATCCCCCCGAGTCTGATGTGTGATGTCAGAGCAGTGCGGGAGAGAATCCCCCCGAGTCTGATGTGTGATGTCAGGGCAGTGCGGGAGAGAATCCCCCCAAGTCTGATGTGTGATGTCAGGGGAGTGCGGGAGAGAATCCACCCGAGTCTGATGTGTGATGTCAGCGCAGTGCGGGAGAGAATCCCCCCGAGTCTGATGTGTGATGTCAGGGCAGTGCGGGAGAGAATCCCCCCGAGTCTGATGTGTGATGTCAGGGCAGTGCGGGAGAGAATCCCCCCGAGTCTGATGAGTGATGCAGGGCAGTGCGGGAGAGAATCCCCCCGAGTCTGATGTGTGATGTCAGGGCAGTGCGGGAGAGAATCCCCCCGAGTCTGATGTGTGATGTCAGAGCAGTGCGGGAGAGAATCCCCCCCGAGTCTGATGTGTGATGTCAGAGCAGTGCGGGAGAGAATCCCCCCGAGTCTGATGTGTGATGTCAGGGCAGTGCGGGAGAGAATCCCCCCGAGTCTGATGTCAGAGCAGTGCGGGAGAGAATCCCCCCGAGTCTGATGTGTGATGTCAGAGCAGTGCGGGAGAGAATCCCCCCGAGTCTGATGTGTGATGTCAGAGCAGTGCGGGAGAGAATCCCCCCGAGTCTGATGTGTGATGTCAGGGCAGTGCGGGAGAGAATCCCCCCGAGTCTGATGTGTGATGTTAGAGCAGTGCGGGAGAGAATCCCCCCGAGTGTGATGTGTGATGTCAGGGCAGTGCGGGAGAGAATCCCCCCGAGTCTGATGTGTGATGTCAGCGCAGTGCGGGAGAGAATCCCCCCGAGTCTGATGTGTGATGTCAGCGCAGTGCGGGAGAGAATCCCCCCGAGTCTGATGTGTGATGTCAGGGCAGTGCGGGAGAGAATCCCCCCGAGTCTGATGTGTGATGTCAGGGCAGTGCGGGAGAGAATCCCCCCGAGTCTGATGTGTGATGTCAGCGCAGTGTGGGAGAGAATCCCCCCGAGTCTGATGTGTGATGTCAGGGCAGTGCGGGAGAGAATCCCCCCGAGTCTGATGTGTGATGTCAGGGCAGTGCGGGAGAGAATCCCCCCGAGTCTGATGTGTGATGTCAGAGCAGTGCGGGAGAGAATCCCCCCCGAGTCTGATGTGTGATGTCAGAGCAGTGCGGGAGAGAATCCCCCCGAGTCTGATGTGTGATGTCAGAGCAGTGCGGGAGAGAATCCCCCCGAGTCTGATGTGTGATGTCAGGGCAGTGCGGGAGAGAATCCCCCCGAGTCTGATGTGTGATGTCAGAGCAGTGCGGGAGAGAATCCCCCCGAGTCTGATGTGTGATGTCAGGGCAGTGCGGGAGAGAATCCCCCCCGAGTCTGATGTGTGATGTCAGAGCAGTGCGGGAGAGAATCCCCCCGAGTCTGATGTGTGATGTCAGGGCAGTGCGGGAGAGAATCCCCCCGAGTCTGATGAGTGATGCAGGGCAGTGCGGGAGAGAATCCCCCCGAGTCTGATGTGTGATGTCAGGGCAGTGCGGGAGAGAATCCCCCCAAGTCTGATGAGTGATGCAGGGCAGTGCGGGAGAGAATCCCCCCGAGTCTGATGTGTGATGTCAGAGCAGTGCGGGAGAGAATCCCCCCCGAGTCTGATGTGTGATGTCAGGGCAGTGCGGGAGAGAATCCCCCCGAGTCTGATGTGTGATGTCAGGGCAGTGCGGGAGAGAATCCCCCCGAGTCTGATGTGTGATGTCAGGGCAGTGCGGGAGAGAATCCCCCCGAGTCTGATGTGTGATGTCAGGGCAGTGCGGGAGAGAATCCCCCCGAGTCTGATGAGTGATGCAGGGCAGTGCGGGAGAGAATCCCCCCGAGTCTGATGTGTGATGTCAGGGCAGTGCG
>JBBDGP010005340.1:0-99679 GCA_037952835.1 Lithobates septentrionalis
AGTTGCCATCTAGATAAAGGAAGGCCCGTAGACGTGGTGTATCTGGATTTTGCAAAAGCATTTGACACAGTTCCCCATAAACATTTACTGTACAAAATAAGGTCTGTAGACCTGGACCATAGGGTCCTTGTAGTTGGATAGAAAATTGGGTACAGGAGCGTGTCCAGAGGGTGGTAATAAATAGCGTATACTCAGAATGAAAGGTGTATATATATATATTTTTACAACATTTGCAAAAATATGAACAATCAAATTAATGAGTGAAAACAAAAACAATAACCAATAATGTCCATATACATTGTGTAGATGTGCTCCAATCATAAAGTGCAGTTGTTTTCCAAACTTCAAGGTGCATCACACACCCCTCACATCACTCACCGGGAAGAATGGACCTCTAGCTTTTCAGTCCAGGGGTCATTCAGGGTAGAACGCTGGCCATAAAACGCCAGGAAACGCTGCATTGGCTTCCAGGGGAACACACGCCGGATGCGGCGTTTCCTGGTGTTTTATCCTTTGCGATTTCGATGCTTGATTAATGCTTATAGCCTGTAAGTACCTATCCACGTTTGTGCATTAAAGCTTTGCCAAACTGTACTTCGCTATTAGTCCTTCGCTTCATTTTTGGTCACTATAACCACACATGACCGCACATGACCACACATGACCACACATAACCACACATAACCACACATGACCACAAATGACCACACATGACCACACATGACCGCACCGTTCCTGAGGAGCTGCGGGCAGGAGTTTTTAGGCGAGGCCACGGCTTTGGCCTAGTCAGCGAGGATGGAAGCTGCGAATTAGGCCGAAGCCGCGGCCTCACCTAAAAACTTCTGCCCGCAGCTCCCCAGGACCGGCGCAGTGTTGAAGAAAAAAAAAAAACTTGATTAGAATCGTAAATCGAGTTTGTTTTTAAGAAATCACAGATATATTTTTTTTGAGAAAATCTCCCAGCCCTAATATATATATATATATCCAGCAAGCGAATAGCACTTTGTGTACAGCAGCTGCAATCACTAGTACTATATATATATATATATTTTGTATACTCAGATTGGTCTGGAGTAGTAAGTGGGGTCCCCCAAGGATCTGTTCTGGGACCAATTCTGTTTAATTTATTTATAAATGATATAGAGGATGGGAAAAATCGATCGATCTCAGTGTTTGCTGACGATACAAAGCTGAGTGGGGCAGTAACTTCACAGCAGGATATAGGAACCTTACAAGAAGACCTCAATAAAATAATGGGGGAGGGGCAACTACATGGCAAATGAGGTTCAATGTAGAAAAATGTAAAATAATGCATTTGGGTGGTAAAAATATGAATGCAATCTATACACTGGGGGGAGAACCTCTGGAGGAATCTAGGATGGAAAAGGACCTGGGGGTCCTAGTAGATGATAGGCTCAGCAATGACATGCAATGCCAAGCTGCTGCTAATAAAGCAAACAGAATATTGGCATTAAAAGGGGGATCAACTGCAGAGATAAAACGATAATTCTCCCGCTCTACAAGACTCTGGTCCGGCCGCACCTGGAGTATGCTGTCCAGTTCTGGGCACCAGTCCTCAGGAGGGATGTACTGGAAATCAGGGGCGGATCCAGAGCCTAGTCTCTGTAAGGGCACTGCCAAAAAATACGTTTTTTTTGTGGTAAATTTAACGGGGAAATGGCTAGTGTAAGCGCTTCAATCATCACAGCACCATGGTTGTTATGGTGTCAGGATGATTGAAGCGCATTATTACTATTATTACATTGTTATAAAAAATGAAATGGTTTAACTCACCATAGAATCAGTGGGACCCCCGAGCGTGTCACTTGCCACTGTCACCTGCCACACGTTGCGGATTGTCACTTGCCACGTCCCATGCCACACAATGCAGATTGTCACTTGCCACGTCCCATGCCACACAATGCAGATTGTCACTTGCCACGTCCCATGCCACACAATGCAGATTGTCACTTGCCACGTCCCATGCCACACAATGCAGATTGTCACTTGCCACGTCCCATGCCACACGTTGCGGATTGTCACTTGCCTGCTATAATTGTCTGCTGTGTCCCAGAGTCAGGCTTATTCAACTGGTGACCCCTCTGTCATCAGTGCTGGGCAGGGAGGAATGGCCTGGCTGCTGCCGCTGGGAGAGCAATGGGAGCAGAGCGAACAAAGGGCTCATCCTGAGCGGTTGTGTCAGCGCTGCATCCCGCCCCAGGGGCAGCAGAGAGATGATGTTATCTCTCTGCTTCCCCGCCCGTCGGCTCCCTGATTGGCCAGCAGCCGCTCACACACTGTCACTGAGCCGCACAGCTGCTCATCAACGGAGCCGCCCGTGCTCTCAGCCATGGAACCGCCCGCCGGCTCTCTCACCCACAGCGATGCCTGCCCACCCACTCACCCACATTCTCGGAGGGGGCAATTGCCCCGTTGCCCCCCCCCCCCTTGATCCGCCCCTGCTGGAAATGGAGCGACTACAAAGAAGGGCAACAAAGCTAATAAAGGGTCTGGAGGATATTAGTTATGAGGAAAGGTTGTGAGCTCTGAACTTATTCTCTCTGGAGAAGAGACGCTTGAGAGGGGATATGATTTCATTGTATAAATACCGGACTGGTGACCCCACAATATATAAATACCGGACTGGTGACCCCACAATATATAAATACCGGACTGGTGACCCCACAATATATAAATACCGGACTGGTGACCCCACAATATATAAATACCGGACTGGTGACCCCACAATATATAAATACCGGACTGGTGACCCCACAATATATAAATACCGGACTGGTGACCCCACAATATACAAATACCGGACTGGTGACCCCCCAATATACAAATACCGGACTGGTGACCCCACAATATATAAATACCGGACTGGTGACCCCACAGTATACAAATACCGGACTGGTGACCCCACAATATACAAATACCGGACTGGTGACCCCACAATATATAAATACCGGACTGGTGACCCCGCAATATATAAATACCGGACTGGTGACCCCACAATATATAAATACCGGACTGGTGACCCCGCAATATATAAATACCGGACTGGTGACCCCACAATATATAAATACCGGACTGGTGACCCCACAATATATAAATACCGGACTGGTGACCCCACAATATATAAATACCGGACTGGTGACCCCACAATATATAAATACCGGACTGGTGACCCCACAATATATAAATACCGGACTGGTGACCCCACAATATACAAATACCGGACTGGTGACCCCCCAATATACAAATACCGGACTGGTGACCCCACAATATATAAATACCGGACTGGTGACCCCACAATATACAAATACCGGACTGGTGACCCCACAATATACAAATACCGGACTGGTGACCCCACAATATATAAATACCGGACTGGTGACCCCACAATATACAAATACCGGACTGGTGACCCCACAATATATAAATACCGGACTGGTGACCCCACAATATATAAATACCGGACTGGTGACCCCACAATATATAAATACCGGACTGGTGACCCCACAATATATAAATACCGGACTGGTGACCCCACAATATACAAATACCGGACTGGTGACCCCACAATATACAAATACCGGACTGGTGACCCCACAATATACAAATACCGGACTGGTGACCCCACAATAGGGAGAAAACATTTCCGTGTAAGGGAGTTTAACAAGACTCGCGGCCACTCATTAAAATGAGAAGAAAAGAGGTTTAACTATAAACTACGTAGAGGGTTCTTTACTGTAAGAGCGGCAAGGATGTGGAATTCCCTTCCACAGGCGGTGGTCTCAGCGGGGAGCATTGATAGCTTCAAGAAACTATTAGATAATCACCTGAATGACCGCAACATACAGAGATATATAATGTAATATGACATATAATCACACAACATACAGAGATATATAATGTAATATGACATATAATCACACACATAGGATGTCTTTTTTCAACCTCACCTTCTATGTAACTATGTAACTATGGAGATGTTGGATGAGAAGACCTGGCTCATTCTAATTCATCCCACAGGTGTTCTATCGGGTTGAGGTCAGGGCTCTGTGCAGGACACTCAAGTTCCTTCACCCCCATCTGGTGAAACCATGGCTCTGTACACAGGGGGGGGGGGGGGCAGTCATGGTGAAACAGAAAAGGGTCTTCACCGAACTGTTACAATAAGGTTGGAAGAGCTCAATTGTCTCCAATGTCTTTGTAGGATGGAGTATAAAGAGGACTCTTCAATCTAGACACCTCGGCTCTATCCTTGGACAGAGAATCGCACTCTTTGGACTACTACTGTACTGCAGCACTGGGTCACATGCTCTGTATTTTAACGGGGTGAATGACGGTTTTATGTACTTCAAAGAATTATCACAAGCAGAAGGAAAACTGTTTAGTGATCTTGTTTTCAACAAACAAATTCCATCAGTACAAGTGGGGGGCGGAAAGTCTCCCTATCAAACCCCCCAGGTTGCTCTGATGGGATCTATGGGCCAGGCTCCTCCATGAATGGAATGTTTCTGACCTGGCTGTGGCCTTTCCCAATGATAACCATTGAAGGTGGGACTTTCCGGAGCAGATAAAAGTGCAGACAATGGAGAGGAATGCTTTGATGGGAGAAACGCCTTACTTCATGGAGACCACATGACCCGGTGGTGGCAAAACCTGAACCAGAACTTGAGGCAAAAATCGATTTAATAGACGAGGGGGGTCTTCAAAAGTCTCCAAACTTTATTTGTATATTTAATAGAGTTTAAAAAAGCTTGAAAACATTTTGAAGAATCCTCATATTTTAAAGTATTATTTAATTTTATAACGATTCTACTAGAATGTTCTGGAACCTGTTTTTAAATTATCTTCACAAAATACTTTGTACAGGACTAAACCTCTGATATATCTCAGGCACTTTATGGTCAGTGCTTAGGGGGGTACCATTGATCATTGCCCATTGAGCAGACATTTCACACACAGAGCTGTAGAGCCTCATTGTCTGATCAAACGCATGTTAAGGCAGCACTAAGGAGAGAAAATAAAAAATAATATATATATAATTTTTTTTTTTTTTGTGGGTTTTTTTTTTTTTTTTTTTCCATTTAGGATAGCGGGAGGGTTATGACCCCTGTCAGTTTTTTTTTTATTGTTTTTTGCCCTCTGTGTCCTACTGGGGAGATTTCTCTTCAGTTCCTGTCCAATGGCCAAAACAGGAAATGAGAGGAAATCATGGCAGCGTTTGGGTTTTCACCAGAACTCGTGTCTCCGTTGTTGACGGGGGAGGGGGGGGGGTTTAACAACTTGGGAATGGGTGTAAATCTGACAAGCCAACTGTCAGCTTTCAGATGGAAGCGATCGGGTAACTGTGCAACCACCGGATCGTTTCCACATACACCCCTGCCATGTTTCACAGGCTCTGCATGCCCATTGGTGGACCTGGGAGTGCCGCCTGGTAGAGTGTAAGAGGTCACTTCTGGGTCCTGGTGTCACTGGCTGGGGAAGAGACTAATGCTGTGCAATCTACATCATTGGAGGACAGGTAAGACATGAGGGGTCCTTTAGACCCCTGATGTCTCATTAAAGAGAATCTGTCATCAAAAATTGCTTCACATGTATAATAACAAAAATGTGTAAATTATAGTTACCCCCCCTCCTCTCCCCTCATCCCCCCCCCCCCCCCCCCCCCCCCCCCCCCCTCACACATACACATGGGTACAGAAGTGAATGCTCATGTTGATTGGGCTACACGTGGTGCATAACACGGTCCACACCGGAATGAGAGCTACAATTCTAGACCCGTCATTCATTGTTCATTGTAAACCGATGATCTGTAAGGCGATCGATGGGGGAGAACGGGATCTATGAAATGACCTTCATAGAGATGTTTGCTGTACTCCTGTAGTGTTGGGCCTTTCTTTGGTGATTACTTTGAGCACTGATGAACCTTCTTCTATGTCTGCAGGAAGTTGCTCCTGGTGGTGGACTCTACAGACGAGAACTACATGCCCAAGAGAGTTGTAGTGTACGGGGGCGAGCGAGACTCCCTGAAGAAGCTGAATGACGTCCTCCTGGAGGAGTGAGTACAACGCCGGGTCACATGGTGGCGGGTTATTCTATTTAATAGGCTGTATAGGGGGGATGTGATTTTACAAACTCGCCTGTTGTGCCACATTTATCAATCATTTCATAAGATCTTTATTTCAGAAATGAACATTTTACCCTCTTGCTGCCCATGTAACACAGAGAGGGGAGGCTTTAATGCCTACACAACCCGCCAATGTACCCCCGGGGCAGAAGAGGTGTTCACATCGAGAGCTCAGCGGCTCCAGGGGTCTAAAAATGATCTATACACACACACACTATATTCCAAACCCGAATCAGGTTTACCTTAATTGTTCCCTTAACCACCTCCTGACCGCCCTGTGGATTTACCTCGGTACTTTGATGTTCAATTTTTTTCAATATTTTTCTCCCCAGCGGGCGGTGTGCTGAAAGATAAAAGTGGTCTCTGCGGCGGATTCTCTGGGAAATCACTTTTATTGGTGGCGGGATTCCCCCCCCCCCTCCTGATCCAGTCCAGCATGATGGCCCCCACTCGACTCTATGCCCTTGGAGGACCGGAGCGACATCGAACGTCACTTCCGCCCAACGGCCTTAAAAGGACCATTTTTATATTTTTTTTAGCTGTTTAGTGTAAATATGAGATGTGAGGTCTTTTCACCCCCCGGATCTCACATTAAGGTCCTGTCATGATTTTTTTTCTATTACAAGGGATGTTTAAATTCCTTGTAATAGAAACAAAAGTGATCCAAATGTTTGTTTGTTTTTTAAGGGACAGTGTAAAAATAAAAAATAAAAAGTAAAATTAAGAAAAAATAAATACATTTTGAAGCACCTCGTCCCTCCAATCTCGCACACAGAAGTGAACACATCTGTAAATCGCGCCCACATATGTAAACTGTGTACAAAGCACATATGTGAGGTATCGCCGCGATCGTTCGAGGGAGAGCAATAATTCTATCCCTAGATCTCCTCTGTTATTCTAAACTGGTAACCTGTAGAATTTTATAAATGTCGCCTATGGAGATTTTTAAGGGTAAAAGTTTGTCGCCATTTCACGAGTGGGCGCAATTTTGAGGCGTGACATGTTGGGTATCAATTTACTTGGCATAACATTATCTTTCACAATATAAAAAAAAAATTGGGCTAACTTTACTGTTTTCTTATTTCCTAATTCAAAAATTTTTATTTTTTCCAAAAGAATTGCGTTTGTAAGACCACTGCGTAAATACGGTGTGACATAAAGTATTGTAACGACCTCCATTTTATTCTCTAGGGTGTCTGAAAAAAAAATGTGTATATATAATGTTTGGGGGTTCTAAGTAATTTTCTAGCAAAAAAAAAAGATTTGAGCAAAAAGTGTAAAAAAATAGGCCCGGTCCTTAAGTGGTTAAATATGTCAAAATAAAAAGGTAAACCTAACTCTGAAATCCCTCCCTATCTCCTCCTCCCCCCCGCAGCGGTCACCCGCTCCGATGGCGCAGTCCAGCCACCCCCGCTTAATGATGTAACTTGCTGGGCGGGCCGTACAGTTCAAAACTTCTCTGTAGCAACATAATGCGGGCAATGGGAGGGGAGGGGGACCGTGATCAGCCAAGGTGACCGTTCTGACCCGTGACGACCTCTAAACCTTCCTTCCTCAGGGGCCGGGTCCTTGGAGAAGGCGGAGATTGGCAGTGGTCAGCGCAGTCACCTGGCCGTGTTGACCAATTGCTGCTCACCATTGTCTGCATTCTGATGCTACACGGCCTCCACCGAGGGTTTTCATTTATTATGAAAAAGTGAACCTTTCACCTGAACTTTAATGGCTTAATTTTTTTTTTTGCACCCCAGTGGATTAAAAAAAAACAAAAAACTGTCGCCTGAACTAAAATAGCCCCCTTGTGATAGCAATAAAGTTATGTTAACCCCTTCCCGCCGACCGTACGCAGATATGCGTACTCGGCTTTCCGGGGTTATACCGGGATGATGCCCGCAGCTGCAGGCATCATCCCGGTACCGTTGTTCACAGCGGGCGATCGGCTACCCGAGTATAACAACCGATGCGGCTAAAAGCCGCTCGGTTGTTATACCGGAGGAGCGGGAGGGGACATCCCCCCCTCCCGCCGCCTCCCGCCGCTGTTACCTGGCCTCCCGTGCGATCGGGAAGCCCGGTGTCTGATCGTGTGCCTTCGGCGGCTGTGGGCGGGCTGGAACGAAGCTGTGGGCGGCTTCGTTCCAGCCTTCTCGTTGTAAACGCGGAAGCGACGTCATTCCCGTTTACTCGGCTGCCAATGGCGCCGAATTTAAAAAAGTACACAGTATTCAGAATCGCCGTTTTCGGCGATCTGAATACTTTGAAGTGTAAAGGAGGGATGGGAGGTCTTTTAGACCCCAGATCTCTCCATAAAGAGTACCTGTCACCACCTATTACTGTCACAAGGGATGTTTACATTCTTTGTGACAGCAATAAAAGTAAAAAAAATTTTTTTTTTTTTAAAACACAATTTATAAAGTAAAAAAATAAATAAAATAAATAAAAAAAAAAAAAAAAAATTTTTAAAGTGCCCCTGTCCCCGCGAGCTCGCGCAGCGAAGAAAACGCATACGGAAGTCGCGCCCGCATATGTAAACAGTGTTCAAATCACACGTGAGGTATCGCCGCGATCGTCAGAGCGAGAGCAATAATTCTAGCCCTAGACCTCCTCTGTAACTCAAACCTGGTAACTGTAAAAAAAATTTTAAAGCGTTGCCTATGGAAATTCATAGGTACCGTAGTTTGTCGCCATTCCACGAGTGCGTGCGATTATAAAGGGTGACATGTTTGGTATCTATTTACTCGGCGTAACATCATCTTTCACATTATACAAAAAAATTGGGGTAACTTTACTGTTTGGATTTTTTAAAATTCATGAAAGTGTCCCTTTTCCAAAAATTTGCGTTTAAAACACCGCTGCACAAATACCGTGTGATAAAAAATGCAACAATCGCCATTTTATTCTCTAGATTCTCTGCTAAAAATATATATATAATGTTTGGGAACTCTAAGTAATTTTCTAGCAAAAAATACGAATTTTAACTTGTAAACACCGAATTTCAAAAATAGGCTGTCATGAAAGGGTTAAAAAAGGTTTTTAAAAAAATGTAAGTTTTCATTAAATTAGAAAAAAAAAAAGTAACCCCCCCCCCAGGCACACGGCATCAGATGTGCACATGTATGTTATGACTGCACTACACATGCAGAATTCTGGAGTTGTGTCTTAGACGTGTAACACGTGCGCCGGAAAAAGGGGTGGTCTTTACTGCCCACACTGTACATGAATTGCCGACCCGCCGATCTTCCTGTGCTGTGTAGGGGCTCATTTACATTTTGCTTCAACACACAGTAAAGTGCCTTCCGCTTCAACATGCTTTTATGATGTGTTTTTGATGCTTCTATGAAGCTTTAGTGATGCTTCGGTGATGTTCTTTTAAAGCTTTGTTGAAGCTCGGCGGGTGCTCTGTGTGTGGATATCTCATACCTGCAATTTCTCCAAAACAAAGCAAAGCTAAAGCTGAATTAATGCCTCTCAAAAGCTTTAGGTTCTTCAAGTGATCTTTGCCATAGACTTCTATGGGGGCTTTGAAGACGCTTTGAAGCACCACTAAGGGCTGGTTTACACATTGCTTCAAAACAAGGCTTCGGACAGGCTTTGTTAAAGCTCTCTGAACGCAAGTCAAAGCTCCGGTCACTAAATAAAATGGTTAGCTTACAGTCCTGTTTACACAGGCTTTTGGTTGAGGCTTTGGTGGGTCTTTGATGAGGCTTTGATGAGGCTTCAGTGGGGCTTTGATGATACTTCGGTGGGGCTTTGATGGGGCTTTGATGAGGCTTTGGTGGGGCTTTGGTGGGACTTTGATGAGGCTTTGGTGGGACTTTGATGATGCTTCAGTGGGGCTTTGATGATACTTCGGTGGGGCTTTGGTGGGGCTTTGATGAGGCTTTGGTGGGGCTTCAGTGGGGCTTTGGTAGGGCTTCAATGGGGCTTCATGGATCTTAAATGAGGCTTCGTGGGGCTTCAAGCGAGCTTTGCCATAGACTTCTGTGGAGGCTTTGAAGCACCACCAAAGATACACGGTGTATCATTTTTGATGCGAAGCCGGAGCAAAAGCAAAGTTTAAACCGGTCTGTAAGGTAACCATTTTATTTAGTGGGAGGAGCTCTGACTGGCGTTCAGAGAACTTTACCAAAGCCGGTCCGAAGCCTTGTTGTGAAGTGTAAACTAGCCCCCTATGCACAATCACCGCACACACCCAGCACAGAGCCCGAGATGTCCATGACAGATCTCGGTCTCCACTTATGATTGGCTGGACCAGCTTTTCTGATCATATGACCACACTGACAACCAATCAGCCCCCCCGTTGAGACGTTATGAACTTTTTAAAGGGACACCAGGCAGGCAGGAAGGGGTTAATGCTACTGACGGACTGCATCATGTATGTCATTTCTCTTTGGCCCTGAGTTAGATTAGACCTGAACACAAAGTTTAGTCTGGATGGAGGAACCTCACCCGCTGGGTATTGTATTTGCAGCCAGCACCTGTGGCTGTCTGAGTTCCTGAACAGTGATTGGATTTGATTGGTTGCAGCCTCAGGTCGGCTGATAGTCTCCCGTCAGGCTCGGTGCGTTTTTATCTGGAAGTTTCTCAATGTGGGTGGAGCCAGCAGCTTGAATGTCGCCCGCATTGGCTGACACTTGACCCGTGTGTACTGGGGGCTCGAGCAACTGCCCTTCCCATGACCAGGGAGAATATTTGGCGGGACCTTTTTATTAGACAGATAAGATTTAAAGTAATACTAAAGCCTCATATTTCTTTTTTGTTTCCCAGCAACCCAACTATTTACACTTAAATTTTTGTTCATTAGAACTTAAAGGGTTTGTAACCCCTCGAGGTTTGTATTCTTTACATTAAGCTGAAAATCCTCCTGTGATGCAGCCCCCCCCCCCCCCCCCCCCAGAGCCCCCCTTTTACTTACCTGAACCCGATTGTTCCAGAGACGAGCAGAGCACCTCCAGCCGCTGTCTCAGGTCCTCATTGGATAGATTAATGGCAGCGCAGCCATTGGCTCCCACTGCTGTCAATCAAACCCAGTGACATGGCAGCCGAGGGGCGGGGCCGAGTCCTGCTGTCTGTGTCAATGGACGCAGCAGCAGGACCCGGGAACGCTCCCACGCAGGTGCCCCCAGGGAATGCGGGTCTCCATGGTGGCACTCGAGAAGAGGAGGAGCCAGGATCACCACGGGGGGACCCCAGAAGAGGAGGATCGGGGACACTCTCTGCAAAACCAACTGCACAGCGGAGGGAAGTATAACATGTTTAGAAAAAAATAATAATGAACCTTTACAATGACTTTAAGTTGCCCATATACATTATACAATTCTCTTATTCAATTTCCTTTAGATTTACCTTTTAACTATGTAGTGCGGGGGTCTCAAAGTACCGGCCTGCGGAGTGGTACAATTGGCCCGCAGGACTGATCCACCAGAAATACCGATACATTTCCTGGTAAGCCGCGCAGCTATAACTTCTATAACGACCGGCTGCTTACCATGGGGTTCTGTTTTCTTCCTGGTGGACTCTGAGGACTCGGAGGATGTCGGGGGTAGCGGATGTCAGTGACGTCCACCATTATTGCTTCTGGGAGTTGTAGTCCACGGCTGCGCGCTCAAGCTCCCTGCACCCGGTGGGTGGAGTCTGGAGATCAGCAAATGCAGCCAGCCTAGTGAAGGGAAACAAACTACAACTCCCAGTGTGTGTGTGGGGGGGGGGGGGGCACCATCGTGGCCGAGTCCGACTCACTGGAAGAAGAAGGACCTGCCCTGAGCCTGAGCTGGCAGCTGCTATCGGCCCATCGCTGAGGTCACAGTGAGAGACCCTGACACCCCCAGCTGACCCCCACATGATCATTCCATCCCCCCCCCCTTTATACACCTCTTTTACCCTGTCCCAGTGCCCATCCAGTAACCTCTAAATAACCCTCAACACTGTTGGTCCACTCCTGCTGGCACTGCCCAAGTGCCCATGGCCTGTGGTTCCTGCTGGGAGCTGACCTGTGGGGTCCTGCTGACCTGTGGGGTCCTACTGGCCATGGCCTACAGACCAGCAGGACCCCACAGGTCCACAGCCAGCTCTACAGACCTTTATGTCATGCTGGACGCTGCAGAGCAAACTCTTTCACGCATCTGGCAGTAAGCACTGACTACCACTATATATATATATATATATATTTACTAGTTTAATGTTTTTGAAGTTTAAAAGTTTGCATGCGGCCCCCGTGGGATATGAAAACTTTTCCTGTGGCCCTCAGGTGATTTGAGTTTGAGACCCCTGATGTAGTGCAAGGGCCGGTGTTCTCTATAATACTGCAGAACATTATATTTATATACTTTCTAATATAAAAATAAATAATAAAGATAAAATACTTTTTTAAATGATATACTCCCTCATGTGAATTGCCTGCCCTATATATATATTTTTAATATATTTCATTTATCGTATATTTGTTAAGATTTATATTAAAGAAAATAGATTTCCTTTTATAACATATCTATAATACTTTTTTTAATAAGTTATTTGTGGTTTGTAAACTGTTACGGTTCAGTTTTTTGTTTTCATGCTGCGGTGCTCACTAGACACGTTTTTGCCGTCTCACTTCCTGCCGTCTTTCGTAGTTTTATCTTTCCAGAAAGCTCCGCCCACCACTGATAATTTGCATACCCATGATGCATTTGTGATACCACGAACGATTGTACAACTTTAATTTTGTCTAAAGTTTTTATTGAATAGATCAAAAATTCTTCCCTTTTATTGCACAAAATTTATTTTCTATGTTTGTGAATCTGAAAAAGTATTGAATTCATTTCGTCTCCCTCACAGGAACAAAGTGTGTTTTGTTGGGGGGTTCACCTTCCCCTGAGATCAGGTATACTCTGGTTTCTCTTCAGATCGAATAAATCTTTCGCCTTTTACTAAAGATTTCCGTGGAGAGGAACAATTATGAGTTTCTAATAATTTTTTGATGCCTGGCTGATGCTGGGCTTGCTTGTTGGTTTAATATCAGAATTCAATGATCTGGAATAGTAACTTTTCACTTTCTGTATTCGGATTGAATATATTGTACAATGTTACTGATGAAGAATTCTTGTATGATGTGTATCTGTGAGATACAAAGTTGCAGTCGTGATGGAAAGTTAATCTATAAAAATAAAAAACTGAAAATGGCAAAAAAAACAACAAAGGATAATTTTCCAGACTTTTGTTAAAACCGATTCTTTATATCTGATGGAGGGAGGAGAAGAGGAAATGATGGCTGAAAACTGATATAAAAATATCTCCAGTTAATAAACAAACAATTGATTTTGCTGACATAATATAATAATAGAAAGAAATTCAACTCCCAGACAAGATCGTCATTTTTTCAATCATTTCAGGGATTTTCAAGCTGAAAACAAAGTGGAAAATGTAACGTGCATATATATAATATAAGAAAATGTAAAATTTTATATACTTTCACCTTTTTATATACTCTATATTAGGACTCAAAATTTCAAGTCCTGAGCTACTAGCCAGGCCTCAAGGGTACCTCGCCAGTTGCACCACCCAACCCCCACCCTGCCCCACCCCAAATTCCACCCCTAAACACGCCCTCATAAATTATCTCATGAAATTACCCTTAAATGTTTTATGCAGAATTAAGCAACTTTATCCATGTCTACCAATGCAGTCTCACCCGTGTCTGCCAATCAGGCCCGGATTGGCCATAGGGCAAACTGGGCACTTTCCCGGTGGGCCGGGGCCGCCAGGCTGCAAGTCCTTGCGGGGCACAAGGCAGCTAAGCTACTCTTTGAGCCCGCGCCGTTCATCCAGCCTCTCCGCGGCTGCCAGTTAAGCTCAGCCAATGGTGCCGGGGGGCGGAAACATTAAGGGGGAGGAGCTAGATGAGGCGCACAGCCACCCGTATAGGTCAGCCAGCGGTGCTGGGGGGCGTGACTGAAGGGGGGAGGAGCCAGAGCAGACACCTTGGAGCCAAACTCCGGATGACAGAAAATGTGAGTTCAGCCCCTCCCTGTAACCTGGATAGGAGGAGCAGTGGGGACGGCTGCATATTTTTTGATTGAAAATGTATACTTTATTTTGCAAGAAAATATACAAAAAACAAATACTTAAACAGGGTACATTCAGTATTGCGACGCAGCGCATAAATACACTACATAACAATACATTGCCAAGCATACAAATAAATTACATTCATCCTGCGGTATGATGCCTGATGTGTTGTGCAGAGTAATAATACCCCGAAACATCACATCATGCATGACGCCGCATTACCCTGAAAGCAGTACTTCAATAACATTTCACAAAAAGTCCGGTCATACAGTCAAATAACATTCAAATGGGCAACGGGTGTGATGGGGGGGGGGGGGGTGGAGAAGGTGGGGTAGGGGAGGGAGTAAAGAGTTCACAGGCCCGAAGCTTTATTTGAACTGCCAAAGGATACACGGGGGAGAGGGGGGGATGGGGAAATCTTCAGACCTCCTCTTCCTCCTTGAAGTCCATCAAGTGATAGTCTCTGAGCAGACTGTGAACCAGTCTGCGACAGTCCTCGATGGACATCCTCTTCCGCTGGTGGATGAGGCGCTTTCTGGCGCACCATAAAGCGTCCTTAAAGCAACACAGCACCCGCCAGGCACCGTCAATGTCCTCCTGTGAATGAGTTCCACAGAAGAGTCCGTTCAACACACCAAAGTGTGTGATTGCAGTCTGTGGTACAAAGTCTTTGAGTTCAGGTTCCAAGGCCCTCAACAGGTCCTGTGCAAAGGGGCACTCCCAGAAAACATGCAGAGCAGTTTCCTCCTGGATGATGCAAAAGGGGCAGTGCCTGTATCTGCACAGGTTTCTGGCATGCATGAATGTCCTGAGTGGCAACCCCCCTTGGATTGCCATCCATGCCAGATCTTTGTGCCTGTTGGTGAGTCTCTTTGAAGAAAAATTCCACCAGACCACTTTACAAGTGGCTAAAGGGAGGCCTGGAACAGTCTCAACAATGTCCGATGCTCTGATCAACTTGTGGATAGTTTTTGGCTTCCACAAGTCAGGCTTCACTCCATGTAGCCCCAGCTCCTTAATAAACTTGAAGGTGTCCAAGTAGTACCAAGGGGTGTCCCAGTTGTAGGGGATGGAGCTGTCCCATTTGTCCCAGCCAAGGGTCCTCCAAAGAGGCAGGAGGAAAAAACGGGACATGGAGTTACCGCCAGAGTCCACAGTTCTGTCAACCAATGTCCTGCGGATGCAGTTACAAGCAAAGCACACCCTCAGTAGTGTAGCGATGTCGGGCACGCCCTTACCGCCCTTGAGGGGTTCCTTGAACATAACCGCCCGCTTCACTCTGTCCATTTTGGAGCTCCAGATGAAGTGAAACACCGCCCTGGTGATGGCCTTGCAGGTGTTAACCCGGGGGGGCCAGGCCTGGGCGAGGTACTGCAACACAGGGAGGATCTCGCTGCGGAGTACCAGTGTTTTACCTTCGATGGTGAGTTCTCTGAGGCTCCAAAGTCCAAACTTCTGTCGCATCTTTGACAGTCTTTCCTCCCAGGACTTCAGGGCTGCGCCTTCAGCTCCAAACCAGACCCCAAGGATTTTGATGAAGTCCGTCTTGACGCTGAAAGGAATGGGCGCAGAAGAAGGCAGGAACCACTTTCCGAAGAGCATGACTTCCGACTTCCCGCAATTGACCTTTGCCCCTGAAGCTTGGCCGAAGTCCTCACAGGTCTGGGCGAGTGTGTCGATGGAGCGCCGATCAGCACAGAACACCGTCACGTCGTCCATGTAGAGTGAGCACTTGACCTCCCGTCTGTCTTGGTGCGGTGATCCCTCTGATCTCTGGGTTCCATCTGATGCTTCGGGCGAAGAGCTCTATACAACAAACAAAAAGCAGAGGTGAGAGAGGGCAGCCTTGTCTGACCCCAGACAAAATTGGAAAGGGGTCAGTTTTCCAGCCGTTTACCAGCACCAAACTAGAAATGTCAGTGTACATTATATCCACATACGAACAAAACATTTCCCCAAGACCAAACCTGCGCAGAGCTCTGCACATAAACTCATGGGAGACACGGTCAAAGGCCTTCTCCTGGGGGCGGCTGCATATAGAACAATCATTCTCTCCATCTTCCTCCTGCAGTATCGGAATGCCTGCTTCTCCTCTACCTCTCCCAGGCATTCCGATACTGCAGGAGGAAGATGGAGAGAATGATTGTTCTATATGCAGCCGCCCCCACCACTCCTCCTATCCTGCTTGTTTCTGCTGCTGCCCCCCCTGGGCTCTCCACCCCACCCATATTCTTTGCCTCCTCGTGCTCTCCACCTCCCCCCATGATCTCTGCCGCCCCGCCCCCCCCAGTGCTCTCCACCTCCCCCCATGATCTCTGCCGCCCCCCAGTGCTCTCCACCTCCCCCCATGATCTCTGCCTCCCCCCATGATCTCTGCCGCCCCCCCCCCCCAGTGCTCTCCACCTCCCCCATGCTTTCTGCCGCCCCCCAGTGCTCTCCACTTCCCCCCATGCTCTCTGCCCCCCCAATGCTCTCCACATTCCACCATGCTCTCTGCCATCCCCTTTGCTCTCCACCCCCCCCATGCTCGCTGCCACCCTCCATGCTCTGTGCTCGCCCCCTGTGCTCTCCACATTACCCCCATGCTCTCCGCTGCCTCCCCTGTGCTCTTCATACCCTCCTACGCTCTCCACGTCCCCCCCATGCTCTCTGCTGCCCCACCATGCTCTCCGCTGCCCCCCTGTGCTTTCCACCTTCCCCCATGCTCTCCGCCACCCCCCGTGCTCTTCACATCCCCCATGCTCTCCACATCCCCCCATGCTCTCCGCTGCCCCCATGCGCTCTCCACCTCCCCCCATGCTCTGCGCCACCCTCCCTGTGCTCTCCACCTGCCCCCATGCTCTCCGCCACCCCCGTGCTTTCCACCTCCCCCCCATGGTTTCCGCCGCCCCCCTGTGCTCTCCACATCCCCCCATCCTCTCCATTACCCTCTCTGTGCTCTCCACCTCCCCCCATGCTCTCCGCTGCCCCCTGTGCTCTCCTCTTCCTCCCTGTGTTCTCTTCCTCTCCCCTGTGCTCTCGTCCCACCTCATGTTCTCAAGGTTCTTCCCTGTGCTCTCCATCCCTCATGCTCTTTCTTGGTCCCTCCTCACCTCTCCCCCCTACACCTCTGCTGGGTGCCCCCCTCTGGGGATCTGTCCAGGCCTATTTTTTGTCCCAGTCTGGGCCTGCCGCCAATGCAGTCTCACCCGTGTCCACCAATGCAGCCTCACCCATGTTCATCGTGCTGCCTACCTGTGTCCATCATGCAGAGGAGAAGAAGAGCATTGCTGGCCGGATGATAAGAGCGCAGAGGGACATTACTGGAACAGCTTTGATTTCAATTGCTGTGTGTTCCCGCCGCTCTGCATCCTGTACAGCCCCGCCCCCTGGCCAGGGAACTTTGATACACATCACTTGTCCCGGGTTGGACGAGCGATCTGTCTATCAAATTCCCCGGGACCAGGGGGCGGGGCTGTGTGTGACAGCGGGGGCGGGGAAACACTCGGCTATTGAAATGAAAGCCGCAAGTGATGTCCCTCGGTGCTCTGATCATCCAACCGGCTTTCTCCTCTCTCTTTCCCTCTGCGAGCGCTGGATAAAGGACTCCAATACAACCCGCCGGCCAGCAGTGCTCGCCCCCCCCCCCCCCCCCCTCCTCGCTCCCAGGCAGCCCTCAAAATTCACTCGCAAAATGCGAGCAGGCGAGTGTAATTTTTGAGGGTTGCTCTGTATACTTTTCTAATATAAAAATAAGTAATATAGTTATAATACTTTTTTAAAATAATATCCTCCCGCATGTGAATTGCCTGCCCTGTAATTTAAAAAAATATATATTTCATTTATAATATATTTGTTAATATTTATTTAAAAAAATAATTTCCTTCATAACATATCTACAATACCTTTTTAATAAGTTATTTGTGGGTTGTAAACTGTTACGATTCAGGGTTTCTTTTTGTTTTGTAATAACTGTTATTGTTGGTCACGGTTTTTTGATGCTGTGGTGTGTTTCGTCAGATTAGGCGACCCGTCAAATTTTGTAACGGAAGTAACGTTTCGTCACGGCCATCTTGGTACACCCTGCACTTGTCTGCAGTAAGGATACAGTGAGAAGGCGGCAAGTGGACTACTTGTTACACTCATTGAAGTTTTGCATTTCACAGTTATTTTTACCAGTAAACTCCACTTATATAGTAAAATACAGGATTGTGAAATCCGTCTCACTGTTTAGATGTTACATTTTCAAAGCAGCGATGTTCTCTCAGATGGACAAACCTGTGCGATCAGCACGCTCGCCACGGCTTTTAACATTCAACATCAAAACCGTGTCATGAATTTCTAAATCCCGTATTTCACTATATAAGGTCAGTTTACTGGTAAAAATAAGGGGGAAATGCTGGACTCTGGTGGGTGTAAAAAGATGTCCGCTTGCCGCATTATCACTGTATCCTTACTGCGGACGAGTGCGGGGTGTACCAAGATGGCCGCAATGGAACGTCACTTCCGTTACCTAATCTGACAGGTCGCCTAATCTGACGGAACACGGTGCTCACTAGACACGTTTTTGCCGTCTCACTTCCTGCAGTCTTTCGTAGTTTTATCTCTCCGGAAAGCTCCGCCCACCACTGATAATTTGCATACCCATGATGCATTTGTGATACCATGAACGATTGTACAACTTTCATTTTGTCTAATGTTTTTATTGAATAGATCAAAAATTCTTCCCTTTTATTGCACAGAATTTATTTTCTATGTTTGTGAATCTGAAAAAGTATTGAATTCATTTCGTCTCCCTCACAGGAACAAAGTGTGTTTTGTTGGGGGGTTCACCTTCCCCTGAGATCAGGTATACTCTGGTTTCTCTTCAGATCGAATAAATCTTTCGCCTTTTACTAAAGATTTCCGTGGAGAGGAACAATTATGAGTTTCTAATAATTTTTTGATGCCTGGCTGATGCTGGGCTTGCTTGTTGGTTTAATATCAGAATTCAATGATCTGGAATAGTAACTTTTCACTTTCTGTATTCCGATTGAATATATTGTACAATGTTACTGCTGAAGAATTCTTGTATGATGTGTATCTGTGAGATACAAAGTTGCAGTCGTGATGGAAAGTTAATCTATAAAAATAAAAAGACAGATTAATTAAAATGGCAAAATAAACATCAAAGGATAATTTTCCAGTCTTCTGTTAAAACCGATTCTTTATATCTGATGGAGGGAGGAGAAGAGGAAATGATGGCTGAAAACTGATATAAAAATATTTCCAGTTAATAAACAAACAATTGATTTGATGACATAATATAATAATAGAAAGAAATTCAACTCCCAGAAAAGATCGTCATTTTTTCAATCATTTCAGGGACTTTCAAGCAGAAACAAAGTGGAGTGAAAGTTATTTTTCCCCTTAGCGTTGTATTAAAAGTGCATATTATTTATGTAAGCCGTCATTTCTTTTGCTTTATTTATTTCTCAGTTGCTTCTTTTTTGTTTAACAATAGAAAAAATATATAATATTATTAAAGTGCTGCTCAAAATGTAATGTGCATATATAAATCTAAAAAAATTAAAACTTTATATACTTTCACCTTTTTATATACTCTATATTAGGACTCAAAATTTCAAGTCCTGAGCTACTAGCCAGGCCTCAAGGGTTACTCACCACCAGTTGCACCACCCAACCCCCACCCTGCCCTGCCCCTAATTCCCCCCTAAACACGCCCTCATAAATTATCTCATGAAATTACCCTTAAATGTTTTATGCAGAATTAAGCAACTTTATCCATGTCTACCAATGCAGCCTCATCCGTGTCCACCAATGCAGCCTCATCCGTGTCCACCAATGCAGCCTCATCCATGTCCACCAATGCAGCCTCACCCATGTCCACCAATGCAGCTTCATCCGTGTCCACCAATGCAGCCTCATCCATGTCCACCAATGCAGCCTCACCCATGTCCACCAATGCAGCCTCATCCGTGTCCACCAATGCAGTCTCACCCGTGTCCACCAATGCAGCCTCACCCGTGTTCATCGTGCTGTCTCCCCCGTGTCCACCAATGCAGTTTTCCCCGTGTCCACCAATGCAGTCTCACCCGTGTCCACCAATGCAGTCTCACCCGTGTCCACCAATGCAGTCTCACCCGTGTCCACCAATGCAGTCTCACCCGTGTCCACCAATGCAGTCTCACCCGTGTCCACCAATGCAGTCTCACCCGTGTCCACCAATGCAGCCTCATCCGTGTTCATCGTGCTGTCTCCCCCGTGTCCACCAATGCAGCCTCACCCGTGTCCACCAATGCAGCCTCACCTGTGTCCACCAATGCAGCCGTACCCGTGTCCACCAATGCAGCCTTACCCGTGTCCACCAATGCAGTCTCACCAGTGTCCACCAATGCAGCCTCACCCGTGTTCATCGTGCTGTCTCCCCGTGTCCACCAATGCAGTCTCACCCGTGTCCACCAATGCAGTCTCACCCTTGTCCAATGCAGTCTCACCCGTGTCCACCAATGCAGTCACACCCGTGTCCACCAATGCAGCCTTACCCGTGTCCACCAATGCAGTCTCACCCGTGTCCACCAATGCAGCCTCATCCGTGTTCATCGTGCTGTCTCCCCCGTGTCCACCAATGCAGCCTCACCCGTGTCCACCAATGCAGCCTCACCTGTGTCCACCAATGCAGCCGTACCCGTGTCCACCAATGCAGCCTTACCCGTGTCCACCAATGCAGTCTCACCAGTGTCCACCAATGCAGCCTCACCCGTGTTCATCGTGCTGTCTCCCCGTGTCCACCAATGCAGTCTCACCCGTGTCCACCAATGCAGTCTCACCCTTGTCCAATGCAGTCTCACCCGTGTCCACCAATGCAGTCACACCCATGTCCACCAATGCAGCCTTACCCGTGTCCACCAATGCAGTCTCACCCGTGTCCACCAATGCAGCCTCATCCGTGTTCATCGTGCTATCTCCCCCGTGTCCACCAATGCAGCCTCACCCGTGTCCACCAATGCAGTCTCACCCGTGTCCACCAATGCAGCCTTACCCGTGTCCACCAATGCAGTCTCACCAGTGTCCACCAATGCAGCCTCACCCGTGTTCATCATGCTGTCTCCCCTGTGTCCACCAATGCAGCCTCACCTGTGTCCACCAATGCAGCCTCACCCATGTCCACCAATGCAGCCTCACCCGTGTCCGCCAATGCAGTCTCACCCGTGTCCATCATGCAGAGGAGATGAAGAGCATTGCTGGCCGGATGATAAGAGCGCAGAGGGACATTACTGGAACAGCTTTGATTTCAATTGCTGTGTGTTCCCGCCGCTCTGCATCCTGTACAGCCCCGCCCCCTGGCCAGGGAACTTTGATACACATCACTTGTCCCGGGTTGGACGAGCGATCTGTCTATCAAATTCCCCGGGACCAGGGGGCGGGGCTGTGTGTGACAGCGGGGGCGGGGAAACACTCGGCTATTGAAATGAAAGCCGCAAGTGATGTCCCTCGGTGCTCTGATCATCCAGCCGGCTTTCTCCTCTCTCTTCCCCTCCGCGATCGCTGGATAAAGGACTCCAATACAACCCGCCGGCCGGCAGTGCTCGCCCCCCCCCCCCCCCCTCCTCGCTGCCAGGCAGCCCTCAAAATTCACTCGCAAAATGTGAGTAGGCGAGTGTAATTTTTATACTTTTCTAATATTAAAATAAGTAATATAGTTATAATACTTTTTTTAAATAATATCCTCCCGCATGTGAATTGCCTGCCCTATAAAATTTTTTTAAAAAAGGTTTCCTTTATAACATATCTATAATACCTTTTTAATAAGTTATTTGTGGGTTGTAAACTGTTATGATACATTTTTGTTTTGTTTTGTAATAACTGTTATTGTTGGTGTCAGAAACCATGAAATCAGACGGAGACAGAAGTACAGTTAATTCACGCTTGTTTAATAATAAAAGTAAAAAGAACAAATGTAGTCAAAACATAGCCAAAGTTCAGTAACCGGAACGGATAGTCAGCCAAGCCAGAAGTCAGGGATCAATGTAGTGGAGTGCTGGTTGCCAAAAGCAAGTCTCCTTAAACCATTCAAGCAAAGGCATCCTCCATTACGAAGGCATGTGAATTCGAATCTTCATCCCACTGGCCGATGATCTGGGGTAATTACATTCACCCCATCCAAAACTTTCCGCTGTGCCCATTTGTATAATATAATAGAACTTCCTTGTAGAAGAACCTCGGCTGGTCCGGAGATTTATACGTTTTGGGGAGACTGTAAACAGCAGTCGCGGCTTTTTGGTAAGCAAGTTACCCCACACTCGGGTGTGGACCTGAACAGACGTTTGATTTGTTTTGGGAAGATCGGTGTCACAATTTCTTTCTCCTGCAATTCATCCTTTATCCTCTGGAGGCTAATTTTGCACGGACTCTTTTCATTGAATACTATGGGACGTTGCTTTAGTTTTCCTTTTCCTTTTTTATTTTCCCTTTTTTAAATATTTTTTCTTTTTTTTGGGCAAATTTTTTTTGTTTGTTTTTTCTTATCATGAATCAATCGTCTAATGAACTTATCACTTATTTTATTGATTATTTACTTTTTCACTATATTTCATAATCATTTTTTATACCAATATTAGCGCTGCACTCACTTTGGTAGTTATCTTATTTGAAGTTTTTGGTATTGAACTTTAGGTGCTGGCTGCTTTATTTTTATATTTTATTTTAATTTTATATTGACTTCAAGTTGTCGATTATCATCTAGTGCAGTGTTAGCCCTAGGGTTGCCACATCATCCCTTTAATCCAGGACACATATTAATTACTCGGGTTCTGAGGCTAATTTAATGCAGATAAGTCACCAAGTGAGTTTAATTACCACCTTAATCAGCCACAGAACCTGAGTAATTAATGTGTGTCCTGGATTAAAGGGATGATGTGGAAACCCTAGTTAGCCCCGGGCTTTTTCTTTTATAATGTAGTGGAACAGCAAGCAGGATGTGGAGCCAGAAGGGATGTCAGCAAAGCCAGTCTTTAAACAGGAACGCAGGAGATGTTTCTTGTGATGTGGACCAAGGCGAAGGCAGAGATCCTCTGGACTGGGACGGCTTAAGTAGGCAGGACTAATGAGCAGGATATCATCAACAGCTGAGTAACTGTGGAGAGCGATGGGAGCTGGCAATTGGCGTCCAGCTCAGAGAAGGAAGGGCTGAGCCCAGACCTGACAGTTGGTCACTGTTTTTTGATGCTGTGGTGTGTTTCGTCACATTAGACGACCCGTCAAATTTTGTAACGGAAGTAACGTTTCGTCACGGCCATCTTGGTACACCCCGCACTCGTCCGCAGTAAGGCTACAGTGAGAAGGCGGCAAGCGGACATCTTGTTACACCCATTGAAGTTTTGCATTTCACAGTTATTTTTACCAGTAAACTCCACTTATATAGTAAAATACAGGATTGTGAAATCCGTCTCACTGTTTAGATGTTAAATTTTCAAAGCAGCGATGTTCTCTCAGATGGACAAACCTGTGCGATCAGCACGCTCGCCACGGCTTTTAACATTCAACATCAAAACCGTGTCATGGATTTCTAAATCCCGTATTTCACTATATAAGGTCAGTTTACTGGTAAAAATAAGTGTGAAATGCCGGACTCTGGTGGGTGTAAAAAGATGTCCGCTTGCCGCATTATCACTGTATCCTTACTGCGGACGAGTGCAGGGTGTACCAAGATGGCCGCAATGGAACGTCACTTCCGTTACCTAATCTGACAGGTCGCCTAATCTGACGGAACACGGTGCTCACTAGACACGTTTTTGCCGTCTCACTTCCTGCAGTCTTTCGTAGTTTTATCTCTCTGGAAAGCTCCGCCCAGCACTGATAATTTGCATACCCATGATGCATTTGTGATACCACGAACGATTGTACAACTTTAATTTTGTCTAAAGTTTTTATTGAATAGATCAAAAATTCTTCCCTTTTATTGCACAGAATTTATTTTCTATGTTTGTGAATCTGAAAAAGTATTGAATTCATTTCGTCTCCCTCACAGGAACAAAGTGTGTTTTGTTGGGGGGTTCACCTTCCCCTGAGATCAGGTATACTCTGGTTTCTCTTCAGATCGAATAAATCTTTCGCCTTTTACTAAAGATTTCCGTGGAGAGGAACAATTATGAGTTTCTAATAATTTTTTGATGCCTGGCTGATGCTGGGCTTGCTTGTTGGTTTAATATCAGAATTCAATGATCTGGAATAGTAACATTTCACTTTCTGTATTCGGATTGAATATATTGTACAATGTTACTGCTGAAGAATTCTTGTATGATGTGTATCTGTGAAATACAAAGTTGCAGTCGTAGCGGAAAGTTAATCTATAAAAAAAAAAAAAAAAAAAACAGAAAATGGCAAAAATAAAAACAACAAAGGATAATTTTGCAGACTTTTGTTAA
Source organism: Lithobates septentrionalis (assembly GCA_037952835.1). NCBI lineage: Eukaryota > Metazoa > Chordata > Amphibia > Anura > Ranidae > Lithobates > Lithobates septentrionalis. The sequence continues at coordinate 24,589 of JBBDGP010005340.1, forward strand.
AACCGATTCATTATATCTGATGGAGGGAGGAGAAGAGGAAATGATGGCTGAAAACTGATATAAAAATATCTCCAGTTAATAAACAAACAATTGATTTTGCTGACATAATATAGTAATAGAAAGAAAATCAACTCCCAGAAAAGATTGTCAATTTTTTCAGGGACTTTCAAGCAGAAACAAAGTGGAGTGAAAGTTATTTTTCCCCTTAGCGTTGTATTAAAAGTACATAATGTTTATATAAGCCGTCATTTCTTCTGCATTATTTTTTTCTCATACATATACATATATATATATATATATATATATATATATATATATATATATATATATATATATATATTCCATTGTTAAAGTGCTGCTCAAAATGTAAATGCCACGTGCAGAGACATTTCACTTTTTTAAATTGTTGATTTTTTTTTTTTCACACATTTTTACATATATATTTTAATAATCAAATGCTCATATGTAGACACTGGGACATCTCCCTCACTTTACACTCTTTGTCCTCCAGCACAATCAAAACTTCCCTGTTTTAACCCAGTTACTATAGAGGAAGTCACTTAACTTTTTTTAACACTCACCTAAGCTCCTGCCTCCTGTTCCTTCTCAAATACTACGGTCACCTTCTGGCTCTATCCTACACTCTAACTCATATCTTCCCCAACCCTCTAAAACATGCGCTAGTCACTCCCCACCAATCTTAACAACCTAAGACTCATCTCCTTACTCCCTTTTGCCTCCAAACTCCTTGAACGTTTAGTCTACGATCGACTGAGCGACCACCTCATTGAGAATAACCTCCTTGATCCCTTTCAGTCTGGATTTCTCCCTCAGCACTCCACAGAAACTGCCCTCCTATAATTCACAAACGACTTACTAACAGTCATTATTCCGTACACTTGGACCTTTCTGCTGCGTTTAATATAGTTGTCCACCCCCCTCTCCTCAAAAAACTCAATTTGCTTGGTCTCCATCTCATTGCACCTTCAGTGTCACTTACAATTCCTCCTCTCCAACTCCTCTTACCGTTGGGGATCCTCCAAGGTTCTGTCCTTGGACCTCTACTATTCTCGATCTACACATCCTCCCTGGGTCAGCTGATGGCCTCCCATGGCTTCTGCTATCATTTATATGCCGATGACACCCAAATCTACTGCTCTGCCCCTCAGCTCACCCCATCAGTCTCCTCACACATCACTGATTTACTAAAAGACATATCAGTCTGGATGTCACATCACTTCCTGAAACTGAATCTAAAACCAAGCTCATAATATTTCCTCCCCCACGTGTCCCTTCCCCCGACTTCTCTGTCAAGATCAATGGCACATCTATCAGTCCGTCCCCACATGCCAGGGTGCTACGGGTAGCCTTAGACTCTGAACTGTCTTTTCAGACCCACATCCAATCCCTGTCCAAATCATACCGCCTCAACCTCCGCATCATTTCCAGAATACACCCTTTTTTAACCAATGACATCACCAATCTTCTAATTCACTCCCTGGTCATCTCTCGCCTCGACTACTGCAACTCCCTCCTCATTGGCTTACCTTTACATAGACTCCTCCCCCCCCTTCAGTCCATCATGAATGCTGCTGCAAGGCTCATCCACCTTACCAACCTTTCAGTGTCCACCACCCCTCTCTGCCAATCCTTCCACTGGACTCCATTCAGTGTCCTCCACCCCTCTCTACCAATCCCTCTACTGACCTCCATTCAGTGTCCTCCACCCCTCTCTACCAATCCCTCCACTGGCCTCCATTCAGTGTCCTCCACCTCTCTCTACCAATCCCTCCACTGGCCTCCATTCAGTGTCCTCCACCCCTCTCTGCCAATCCCTCTACTGACCTCCATTCAGTGTCCTCCACCCTCTCTGCCAATCCCTCCACTGGTCTCCATTCAGTGTCCTCCACCCCTCTCTGCCAATCCCTCTACTGACCTCCATTCAGTGTCCTCCACCCTCTCTGCCAATCCCTCCACTGACCTCCATTCAGTGTCCTCCACCCTCTCTGCCAATCCCTCCACTGGTCTCCATTCAGTGTCCTCCACCCCTCTCTGCCAATCCCTCTACTGACCTCCATTCAGTGTCCTCCACTCCTCTCTGCCAATCCCTCCACTGACCTCCATTCAGTGTCCTCCACCCCTCTCTACCAATCCCTCTACTGACCTCCATTCAGTGTCCTCCACCCTCTCTGCCAATCCCTCCACTGGTCTCCATTCAGTGTCCTCCACCCCTCTCTGCCAATCCCTCTACTGACCTCCATTCAGTGTCCTCCACCCTCTCTGCCAATCCCTCCACTGGCCTCCATTCAGTGTCCTCCACCCCTCTCTACCAATCCCTCCACTGGTCTCCATTCAGTGTCCTCCACCCCTCTCTGCCAATCCCTCTACTGACCTCCATTCAGTGTCCTCCACCCTCTCTGCCAATCCCTCCACTGACCTCCATTCAGTGTCCTCCACCCCTCTCTGCCAATCCCTCTACTGACCTCCATTCAGTGTTCTCCACCCCTCTCTGCCAATCCCTCCACTGGACTCCATTCAGTGTCCTCCACCCCTCTCTACCAATCCCTACACTGGTCTCCATTCAGTGTCCTCCACCCCTCTCTGCCAATCCCTCTACTGACCTCCATTCAGTGTCCTCCACTCCTCTCTGCCAATCCCTCCACTGACCTCCATTCAGTGTCCTCCACCCCTCTCTACCAATCCCTCCACTGGACTCCATTCAGTGTCCTCCACCCCTCTCTACCAATCCCTCCACTGACCTCCATTCAGTGTCCTCCACTCCTCTCTGCCAATCCCTCCACTGACCTCCATTCAGTGTCCTCCACCCCTCTCTACCAATCCCTCCACTGGACTCCATTCAGTGTCCTCCACCCCTCTCTACCAATCCCTCCACTGACCTCCATTCAGTGTCCTCCACCCCTCTCTGCCAATCCCTCCACTGGCCTCCATTCAGTGTTCTCCACTCCTCTCTACCAATCCCTCCACTGGCCTCCATTCAGTGTTCTCCACTCCTCTCTACCAATCCCTCCACTGGTCTCCATTCAGTGTCCTCCCCCCCCCTCTGCCAATCCCTCCATTGGTCTCCATTCAGTGTCCTCCACCCCTCTCTGCCAATCCCTGCACTGATCTCCATTTAGTGTCCTCCACCCCTCTCTGCCAATCCCTGCACTGATCTCCATTTAGTGTCCTCCATCCCTCTCTGCCAATCCCTCCACTGATCTCCATTCAGTGTCCTCCACCCCTCTCTGCCAAACACTCCACTGGTCTCCATTCAGTGCCCCCCCCCCCCTCTGCCAATCCCTCCACTGGCCTCCATTCAGTGTCCTCCACCCCCCTCTGCCAATCCCTCCACTGGCCTCCATTCAGTGTCCTCCACCCCCCTCTGCCAATCCCTCCACTGGTCTCCATTCAGTGTCCCCCCCCCTCTGCCAATCCCTCCACTGGTCTCCATTCAGTGTCCTCCACTCCTCTCTACCAATCCCTCCACTGGTCTCCATTCAGTGTCCTCCACCCCTCTTTACCAATCCCTCCACTGGTCTCCATTCACTGTCCTCCACCCCTCTCTGCCAATCCCTCCACTGGTCTTCATTCAGTGTCCTCCACCCCTCTCTGCCAATCCCTCCACTGGTCTCCATTCAGTGTCCTCCACCCCTCTCTACCAATCCCTCCACTGATCTCCATTCAGTGTCCTCCACCCCTCTCTGCCAAACACTCCACTGGTCTCCATTCAGTGCCCCCCCCCCTCTGCCAATCCCTCCACTGGCCTCCATTCAGTGTCCTCCACCCCCCTCTGCCAATCCCTCCACTGGTCTCAATTCAGTGTCCCCCCCCCCCCCTCTGCCAATCCCTCCACTGGTCTCCATTCAGTGTCCTCCACTCCTCTCTACCAATCCCTCCACTGGTCTCCATTCAGTGTCCTCCACCCCTCTTTACCAATCCCTCCACTGGTCTCCATTCACTGTCTTCCACCCCTCTCTGCCAATCCCTCCACTGGTCTCCATTCAGTGTCCTCCATCCCTCTCTACCAATCCCTCCACCGGTCTTCATTCAGTGTCCTCCACCCCTCTCTGCCAATCCCTCCACTGGCCTCCATTCAGTGTCCTCCACCCCTCTCTGCCAAACACTCCACTGGTCTCCATTCAGTGCCCTCCACCCCTCTCTGCCAATCCCTCCACTGGCCTCCATTCACTGTCCTCCACCCCTCTCTGCCAATCCCTCCACTGGTCTCCATTCAGTGTCCTCCACCCCTCTCTGCCAATCCCTCCACTGGCCTCCATTCAGTGTCCTCCACCCCTCTCTGCTAATCCCTCCACTGACCTCCATTCAGTGTCCTCCACCCCTCTCTACCAATCCCTCCACTGGTTTCTATTCAGTGTCCTCCACCCCTCTCTACCAATCCCTCCACTGGTCTCCATTCAGTGTCCTCCACCCCTCTCTACCAATCCCTCCACTGGTCTCCATTCAGTGTCCTCCACCCCTCTCTACCAATCCCTCCACTGGTCTCCATTCAGTGTCCTCCACCCCTCTCTACCAATCCCTCCACTGGTCTCCATTCAGTGTCCTCCACCCCTCTCTACCAATCCCTCCACTGGCCTCCATTCAGTGTCCTCCACCCCTCTCTACCAATCCCTCCACTGGTCTCCATTCAGTGTCCTCCACCCCTCTCTCCCAATCCCTCCATTGGTCTCCATTCAGTGTCCTCCACCCCTCTCTGCCAATCCCTCCACTGGCTTCCATTATGTGTCCTCCACCCCTCTCTGCCAATCCCTGCACTGATCTCCATTTAGTGTCCTCCACCCCTCTCTGCCAATCCCTGCACTGATCTCCATTTAGTGTCCTCCATCCCTCTCTGCCAATCCCTCCACTGATCTCCATTCAGTGTCCTCCACCCCTCTCTGCCAAACACTCCACTGGTCTCCATTCAGTGCCCCCCCCCCTCTGCCAATCCCTCCACTGGCCTCCATTCAGTGTCCTCCACCCCCCTCTGCCAATCCCTCCACTGGTCTCCATTCAGTGTCCCCCCCCCTCTGCCAATCCCTCCACTGGTCTCCATTCAGTGTCCTCCACTCCTCTCTACCAATCCCTCCACTGGTCTCCATTCAGTGTCCTCCACCCCTCTTTACCAATCCCTCCACTGGTCTCCATTCACTGTCCTCCACCCCTCTCTGCCAATCCCTCCACTGGTCTCCATTCAGTGTCCTCCATCCCTCTCTACCAATCCCTCCACTGGTCTCCATTCAGTGTCCTCCACCCCTCTTTACCAATCCCTCCACTGGTCTCCATTCACTGTCCTCCACCCCTCTCTACCAATCCCTCCACTGGTTTCTATTCAGTGTCCTCCACCCCTCTCTACCAATCCCTCCACTGGTCTCCATTCAGTGTCCTCCACCCCTCTCTACCAATCCCTCCACTGGTCTCCATTCAGTGTCCTCCACCCCTCTCTACCAATCCCTCCACTGGTCTCCATTCAGTGTCCTCCACCCCTCTCTACCAATCCCTCCACTGGTCTCCATTCAGTGTCCTCCACCCCTCTCTACCAATCCCTCCACTGGTCTCCATTCAGTGTCCTCCACCCCTCTCTGCCAATCCCTCCACTGGTCTCCATTCAGTGTCCTCCACCCCTCTCTACCAATCCCTCCACTGGCCTCCATTCAGTGTCCTCCACCCCTCTCTCCCAATCCCTCCATTGGTCTCCATTCAGTGTCCTCCACCCCTCTCTGCCAATCCCTCCACTGGCTTCCATTAAGTGTCCTCCACCCCTCTCTGCCAATCCCTGCACTGATCTCCATTTAGTGTCCTCCACCCCTCTCTGCCAATCCCTGCACTGATCTCCATTTAGTGTCCTCCATCCCTCTCTGACAATCCCTCCACTGATCTCCATTCAGTGTCCTCCACCCCTCTCTGCCAAACACTCCACTGATCTCCATTCAGTGTCCTCCACCCCTCTCTGCCAAACACTCCACTGGTCTCCATTCAGTGCCCCCCCCCCCCTCTGCCAATCCCTCCACTGGCCTCCATTCAGTGTCCTCCACCCCCCTCTGCCAATCCCTCCCCTGGTCTCCATTCAGTGTCCCCCCCCCTCTGCCAATCCCTCCACTGGTCTCCATTCAGTGTCCTCCACTCCTCTCTACCAATCCCTCCACTGGTCTCCATTCAGTGTCCTCCACCCCTCTTTACCAATCCCTCCACTGGTCTCCATTCACTGTCCTCCACCCCTCTCTGCCAATCCCTCCACTGGTCTCCATTCAGTGTCCTCCATCCCTCTCTACCAATCCCTCCACCGGTCTTCATTCAGTGTCCTCCACCCCTCTCTGCCAATCCCTCCACTGGCCTCCATTCAGTGTCCTCCACCCCTCTCTGCCAAACACTCCACTGGTCTCCATTCAGTGTCCTCCACCCCCCTCTGCCAATCCCTCCACTGGCCTCCATTCAGTGTCCTCCACCCCCCTCTGCCAATCCCTCCACTGGTCTCCATTCAGTGCCCCCCCCCCCTGCCAATCCCTCCACTGGTCTCCATTCAGTGTCCTCCACTCCTCTCTACCAATCCCTCCACTGGTCTCCATTCAGTGTCCTCCACCCCTCTCTGCCAATCCCTCCACTGGCCTCCATTCAGTGTCCTCCACCCCTCTCTGCTAATCCCTCCACTGACCTCCATTCAGTGTCCTCCACCCCTCTCTACCAATCCCTCCACTGGTTTCTATTCAGTGTCCTCCACCCCTCTCTACCAATCCCTCCACTGGTCTCCATTCAGTGTCCTCCACCCCTCTCTACCAATCCCTCCACTGGTCTCCATTCAGTGTCCTCCACCCCTCTCTACCAATCCCTCCACTGGTCTCCATTCAGTGTCCTCCACCCCTCTCTACCAATCCCTCCACTGGTCTCCATTCAGTGTCCTCCACCCCTCTCTACCAATCCCTCCACTGGCCTCCATTCAGTGTCCTCCACCCCTCTCTACCAATCCCTCCACTGGTCTCCATTCAGTGTCCTCCACCCCTCTCTCCCAATCCCTCCATTGGTCTCCATTCAGTGTCCTCCACCCCTCTCTGCCAATCCCTCCACTGGCTTCCATTATGTGTCCTCCACCCCTCTCTGCCAATCCCTGCACTGATCTCCATTTAGTGTCCTCCACCCCTCTCTGCCAATCCCTGCACTGATCTCCATTTAGTGTCCTCCATCCCTCTCTGCCAATCCCTCCACTGATCTCCATTCAGTGTCCTCCACCCCTCTCTGCCAAACACTCCACTGGTCTCCATTCAGTGCCCCCCCCCCTCTGCCAATCCCTCCACTGGCCTCCATTCAGTGTCCTCCACCCCCCTCTGCCAATCCCTCCACTGGTCTCCATTCAGTGTCCCCCCCCCTCTGCCAATCCCTCCACTGGTCTCCATTCAGTGTCCTCCACTCCTCTCTACCAATCCCTCCACTGGTCTCCATTCAGTGTCCTCCACCCCTCTTTACCAATCCCTCCACTGGTCTCCATTCACTGTCCTCCACCCCTCTCTGCCAATCCCTCCACTGGTCTCCATTCAGTGTCCTCCATCCCTCTCTACCAATCCCTCCACTGGTCTCCATTCAGTGTCCTCCACCCCTCTTTACCAATCCCTCCACTGGTCTCCATTCACTGTCCTCCACCCCTCTCTACCAATCCCTCCACTGGTTTCTATTCAGTGTCCTCCACCCCTCTCTACCAATCCCTCCACTGGTCTCCATTCAGTGTCCTCCACCCCTCTCTACCAATCCCTCCACTGGTCTCCATTCAGTGTCCTCCACCCCTCTCTACCAATCCCTCCACTGGTCTCCATTCAGTGTCCTCCACCCCTCTCTACCAATCCCTCCACTGGTCTCCATTCAGTGTCCTCCACCCCTCTCTACCAATCCCTCCACTGGTCTCCATTCAGTGTCCTCCACCCCTCTCTGCCAATCCCTCCACTGGTCTCCATTCAGTGTCCTCCACCCCTCTCTACCAATCCCTCCACTGGCCTCCATTCAGTGTCCTCCACCCCTCTCTCCCAATCCCTCCATTGGTCTCCATTCAGTGTCCTCCACCCCTCTCTGCCAATCCCTCCACTGGCTTCCATTAAGTGTCCTCCACCCCTCTCTGCCAATCCCTGCACTGATCTCCATTTAGTGTCCTCCACCCCTCTCTGCCAATCCCTGCACTGATCTCCATTTAGTGTCCTCCATCCCTCTCTGACAATCCCTCCACTGATCTCCATTCAGTGTCCTCCACCCCTCTCTGCCAAACACTCCACTGATCTCCATTCAGTGTCCTCCACCCCTCTCTGCCAAACACTCCACTGGTCTCCATTCAGTGCCCCCCCCCCCTCTGCCAATCCCTCCACTGGCCTCCATTCAGTGTCCTCCACCCCCCTCTGCCAATCCCTCCCCTGGTCTCCATTCAGTGTCCCCCCCCCTCTGCCAATCCCTCCACTGGTCTCCATTCAGTGTCCTCCACTCCTCTCTACCAATCCCTCCACTGGTCTCCATTCAGTGTCCTCCACCCCTCTTTACCAATCCCTCCACTGGTCTCCATTCACTGTCCTCCACCCCTCTCTGCCAATCCCTCCACTGGTCTCCATTCAGTGTCCTCCATCCCTCTCTACCAATCCCTCCACCGGTCTTCATTCAGTGTCCTCCACCCCTCTCTGCCAATCCCTCCACTGGCCTCCATTCAGTGTCCTCCACCCCTCTCTGCCAAACACTCCACTGGTCTCCATTCAGTGTCCTCCACCCCCCTCTGCCAATCCCTCCACTGGCCTCCATTCAGTGTCCTCCACCCCCCTCTGCCAATCCCTCCACTGGTCTCCATTCAGTGCCCCCCCCCCCTGCCAATCCCTCCACTGGTCTCCATTCAGTGTCCTCCACTCCTCTCTACCAATCCCTCCACTGGTCTCCATTCAGTGTCCTCCACCCCTCTTTACCAATCCCTCCACTGGTCTCCATTCAGTGTCCTCCATCCCTCTCTACCAATCCCTCCACTGGTCTCCATTCAGTGTCCTCCACCCCTCTCTACCAATCCCTCCACTGACCTCCATTCAGTGTCCTCCACCCCTCTCTACCAATCCCTCCACCGGTCTCCATTCAGTGTCCTCCACCCCTCTCTACCAATCCCTCCACTGGTCTTCATTCAGTGTCCTCCACCCCTCTCTACCAATCCCTCCACTGGTCTCCATTCAGTGTCCTCCACCCCTCTCTACCAATCCCTCCACTGACCTCCATTCAGTGTCCTCCACCCCTCTCTGCCAATCCCTCCACTGGTCTCCATTCAGTGTCCTCCACCCCTCTCTACCAATCCCTCCACTGGTCTCCATTCAGTGTCCTCCACCCCTCTCTACCAATCCCTCCACTGGCCTCCATTCAGTGTCCTCCACCCCTCTCTGCCAATCCCTCCACTGGCTTCTATTCAGTGTCCTCAATCTCTCTCTGCCAATCCCTCCACTGGCTTCCACTCACCCAATGAATAAAATTCAAAGTACCAACAATGATTTACAAAGCCGTCCACAACTCTGTTCCCAGCTATATCACTAACCTAGTCCCAAAATGTGAATAATAATAATAGGAATACCCACACTATGGAGACAATTACTTAAAAATAGAAACAAATAAAAAAAAATCAAACTTTACGGGCTGCTGCTGTAGTGCAAGGTAAAAAAAAGCCCCCAAGTGAATATTATACTCAGCGCTGCTCCAACAAAGAAAATAAAGTGCCCATGTTACTGTAATCAATACAATAAAATTAATAAAGGGAAGAAAAACTGTGCTAGAAGTCTAAAACGTAAAGCTCCAGCTATAAGTGAACTACACAAATAAAGCAAATATACAAAAAAAGCCGCGCTTGAAAATTGATCAATCAAATAATTTATGAAAATAGTCCTTGTGATAAAATGTCCGACACCAATGATGAAAAATTGTTGTTTTCAATAATCAATAGCTGATGTTAAAAGTTCAGGTATCACACTTCCTGTAAGATGAAATGCTTACCAGATAGCAAGCCAAATATGACAGGTGGCTATAAACCCAGCCTGGGCCTTTGGGGAACCTTTCCGGATACGTCTTGGACAGAATTCACTCACAGATTGGATCAGATCCACGAAGGTTGTACCCAAAAAAATGTTTTAAATAACCTAGCGTAATACTGACATGGATAGGTTTTTAAAAAAAAACAAAAATAAAATTGACACTCCACCAGTGATAAATCATAATATTCATACAATGTCTAGTGCCATAGGCCCAAAAGGAACAATGAGGTGAGTGACATCAACCATACAAAATGGTGAAAAAAATAGTGAAAAAATCTCGTGTATGAAGAGCTATTGCAAAAACCATCCAAAAAAGCCGCTTACCAGAAATGAAACCAAAGAGGCATGTGATAGACCACCAGATGATAGATGGAAAAAAAGGAAGGGATCTGAGGCCGCTTACCAGATTTAATTAAGATTGGAGCATACAACTAGTTAGCAGAAAAGGTGAAGAAATACCCAGGTACAGATCTGAGGCCGCTTACCAGATACAATATAAATTGGAGCATATGACTATACAGCAGAAAAAGGATGAAAGGAATACCAAGGTGCTGCAAACCGCATAGAAAACCTGCTTACCAGACAGCAGGCTCTTTGTGGCAGATTCATTTATTCACAGAACCGGCTTCCTGGCATGGGGCTGCGAGGATCCATTCAGCCATCCATAACTCGGGCTCCGCGATGCATGTATATAAAAAAGGATGGCAATAGTGTAATATGTACAAACTATTTATTAAAATAAGGAAATGACACTTACAGTGTAGCAAGATAAAAAAGTCACAGCGCCGGCCGGCATACAAACAAACTCCCGTCCTCTGTGAGGCAGCGCGGTGACGTCAGCACGTCCCTCCCAAACGCGTTTCGTCATAGGCTGACGTTCTCAATGGGGAACGGGCAGCGTGCTAAACCACCACTAAATATACTAACTCCAAGCCTCGCTCTGAGTGCCTCTGCGGGAAACACGGAGCGCCATCTTGGATATGGGCATAACTCATGTATGTTCCCATAGGGGAACGCCACTCAGAGTCCCGCCATGGAAACAACAGGGCATCAATTTAAATACAAACACCAACATTATTTGTGTTCTAGGAGAGGGAGAAAAAGGAAAGGGGGACCCCGATAACTTCAAAAAGGAGTATAAATATCGCACCAGCCCTCACCTATCTCTCCCTAACGGCTAAACAAGCAATGAAGGCTCAGAAATGAATACTTATATCCAATATCTATATTGATAATAACAACAATAATATTAAAATGTAATGAGAAGAAAAGATTATTATGGAATGAAATAAAAATCAAAACAAATATAAAATAAAAATGAAAATTAAAATAAACAATAAAGGTACATTAATTGATAAAAATATATAAAAAATATGATTATAATGAAAAACGCCTTGAGCCTTTACAGGGATTCCAAAACACATTTTGTCATAGGCAAGGTCAAAAATATCAAACCAGCCTCAAAAAAGGGAGAAGTTTTTTTCTTTAATATAACAACATCAAGCCAAAGGTTGATGAACAATAAAGGCCCCAAAACCCATATTGATTTTAAAATAGATAAGACAAACAAAAAGCTCATATTCTATCTCATCAATAAATTTAAATAATATGCTGATCATAATAAACCCAAAAAAATCCGAAAAAAACCCTGAATTTCTAATTCAATAATACATAATACTCCAAATATGTTAAACTTCAATAGTAAGACCAACACATTTATATTAAGGCAGTACTGGTCAGGCTTAAATGACAAAAAAGATCAAAAAGATCAAGAATTGTCAATGAAGGCATTGACATCTACGTCGATGTTAAGTCCATGTGGGGTATAGGTCTTGACTTTATGGATCCAGGACATTCCTGACCTGGAAATTTCCCGCACCATGGAACTACCACGCCAATGGGGTTTGTATCTGTCTATCCCTAAAAAGAGGGTGTTAGAGGGGTCCCTATTATGTGCCAAACGGTAGTGTTTGGAGACTGAATGATTCTTAAATCCAGTCAAGATGTTAGTAACATGTTCATTAAGCCTAACTTGTAGGGGACGTTTGGCCCGCCCAATATATTGCAAGCCACAAGGGCATTGCAATAAATAAACCACCCCAAAGGTGGAACAAGTGATGAATGGGTTTGTCTTGTACTAGTGGAAACAAAAGACTGGGTCCTCCTATTAGGGCAGTTATTAAAAGAACAAACACGACATTTGTTACATTTATAGAAACCCGTTAACTGATCAAAAAACGTGGTCTTGTTAACCCGAGGATCCAATATATTGGGAGCCAACCTATTCCTAAAAGAAGGAGCCCCTCTAAACACTATTTGCGGTTTAGATGGCAAAACCGGGTTCAAAATCCTATCATTGGTGATAATATGCCAATGTTTGGAGACCAGTTGTCTCACCTTCTTGTGCTGAAGAGAATAGGTGGTGACAAAGGGTACTCCAAAATCATGGCCTAAATTAGTGGTCTGCGACTTATCCCGCAACAAAACTTCCCTGTCCATATTGCATACTTCTTTAAGCACAGGTAACAACTTCTCCTTGGTGTAACCTTTCTCTAGGAAACTGTCGGTGAGAATGTCGCTCTGTGCCAGAAACGTATCAGGATAAAATTAATAAACAATATAAAGTACATAGTGCAAATTTAGTGCAAACTTGTAAAGTGCAATCATATAAAGTCCATCCATCTATGGTGAGCTGAACTTGTACAGGTTGTAAGGTGCAGATCCTGGTGACACTCCGCGCTCCTCTCCTGGGTCTCCACTCACCAACAATCATCTTTACAATCGCCTCTGGAGGAGACCTGGTGACGGTTGTTTGTGTACAGCGTCGCACGACCGCGCAATTGTCAGTTAAAGCGACGCAGTGCCTTATCGCAAAAAAATGTCCTGGTCGTTAAGGGGGCAAATCCTTCTGGGGCTGAAGTGGTTAACTTAAAGAAGCTTATCCTACTTCTAACTAATACACTGTTTTACTTCCTCCATCAGCCCATCCCCCACAGCTATTACCTTTTGTATCAATTGACCCTCCCCCCTCCTAGATTGTAAGCTCTAATGATCAGGGCCTTCTGATTCCTCCTGTATCAAAGTGTAATGTAATTGTAATGTCTGCCTTCATTTTATAAAGCGATGCGCAAAACTGTTGGCGATATATAAATCCTGTATAATAATAATAAAAAAATAGAATAGGAATTGCTTTGAGTTGATTGGGTGAGGTAGTAGAAGAGTGTGAATGCCCCGCCCCCCTCTGAATTCTCCTAAACTTTGACTAGACGCCATTGTCTGCTCAGTCACTTCTCATCTCCATACTTACCCAGCATCCTCCTCACACTATGCGGATTAGTTTTTACATTTCTTTTATTTATAGTCTACATTTAAAATAAAGATAGATATATATATATATATAATGTGTGTTTTATGTTTTGTTTTTTATGAGTTTAAGAATAATAAAGTTACTTAGTAAATTGCCTCCCACTTATCTGAACAAGACTTGTCTGTAACTGGCAACAAACATCGATCCTGAGATCAGGTATACTCTGGTTTCTCTTCAGATCGAATAAATCTTTCGCCTTTTACTAAAGATTTCCGTGGAGAGGAACAATTATGAGTTTCTAATAATTTTTTGATGCCTGGCTGATGCTGGGCTTGCTTGTTGGTTTAATATCAGAATTCAATGATCTGGAATAGTAACATTTCACTTTTTGGATTTAGTTCTTCAGATTGTATATATTGTACAATGTTACTGCTGAATAATTCTTGTATGATGTGTATCTGTGAAATACAAAGTTGCAGTCGTGTTGGAAAGTTAAATTATAAAAATAAAAAGACAGATTAATTAAAATGGCAAAATAAACATCAAAGGATAATTTTCCAGTCTTTTGTTAAAACCGATTCATTATATCTGATGGAGGGAGGAGAAGAGGAAATGATGGCTGAAAACTGATATAAAAATATCTCCAGTTAATAAACAAACAATTGATTTTGCTGACATAATATAGTAATAGAAAGAAAATCAACTCCCGGAAAAGATTGTCATTTTTTCAATCATTTCAGGGACTTTCAAGCAGAAACAAAGTGGAGTGAAAGTTATTTTTCCCCTTAGCGTTGTATTAAAAGTGCATATTATTTATATAAGCCGTCATTTCTTTTGCTTTATTTATTTCTCAGTTGCTTCTCATATATATATATATGTCATTTTAAATAATTGATTTTCTTTTTTTTTTCTATCCCTCCACTGACCTCCAGTCAGTGTCCTCCACCCCTCTCTGCCAATCCCTCCACTGGTCTCCATTCAGTGTTCTCCACCCCTCTCTGCCAATCCCTCCACTGGTCTCCATTCAGTGTCCTCCACCCCTCTCTACCAATCCCTCCACTGGTCTCCATTCATTGTCCTCCACCCCTCTCTGCCAATCCCTCCACTGGTCTAAATTCAGTGTCCTCCATCCCTCTCTGCCAATCCCTCCACTGGTCTCCATTCAGTGTCCTCCACCCCTCTCTACCAATCCCTCCACTGATCTCCATTCAGTGTCCTCCACCCCTCTCTGCCAATCCCTCCACTGACCTCCATTCAATGTCCTCCACCCCTCTCTGCCAATCCCTCCACTGACCTCCATTCAGTGTCCTCCATCCCTATCTGCCAATCCCTCCACTGACCTCCATTCAGTGTCCTCCACCCCTCTCTACCAATCTCTCCACTGACCTCCATTCATTGTCCTCCACCCCCCTCTGCCAATCCCTCCACTGGTCTCCATTCAGTGTCCTCCACCCCTCTCTACCAATCCCTCCACTGGTCTCCATTCAGTGTCCCCCCCTCTGCAAATCCCTCCACTGGTCTCCATTCAGTGTCCTCCACCCCTCTCTACCAATCCCTCCACTGGTCTTCATTCAGTGTCCTCCACCCCTCTCTACCAATCCCTCCACTGGTCTCCATTCAGTGTCCTCCACCCCTCTCTGCCAATCCCTTCACTGACCTCCATTCAGTGTCCTCCACCCCTCTCTACCAATCCCTTCACTGACCTCCATTCAGTGTCCTCCACCCCTCTCTGCCAATCCCTCCACTGGTCTTCATTCAGTGTCCTCCACCCCTCTCTACCAATCCCTCCACTGGTCTTCATTCAGTGTCCTCCACCCCTCTCTGCCAATCCCTCCACTGGTCTCCATTCAGTGTCCTCCACCCATCTCTGCCAATCCCTCCACTGGTCTTCATTCAGTGTCCTCCACCCCTCTCTACCAATCCCTTCACTGACCTCCATTCAGTGTCCTCCACCCCTCTCTGCCAATCCCTCCACTGGTCTTCATTCAGTGTCCTCCACCCCTCTCTACCAATCCCTCCACTGGTCTTCATTCAGTGTCCTCCACCCCTCTCTACCAATCCCTTCACTGACCTCCATTCAGTGTCCTCCACCCATCTCTGCCAATCCCTCCACTGGTCTTCATTCAGTGTCCTCCACCCCTCTCTACCAATCCCTTCACTGACCTCCATTCAGTGTTCTCCACCCCTCTCTGCAAATCCCTCCACTGATCTCCATTCAGTGTCCTCCACCCCTCTCTACCAATCCCTCCACTGGTCTTCATTCAGTGTCCTCCACCCCTCTTTACCAATCCCTCCACTGGTCTTCATTCAGTGTCCTCCACCCCTCTTTACCAATCCCTTCACTGGCCTCCATTCAGTGTTCTCCACCCCTCTCTGCAAATCCCTCCACTGGTCTCCATTCAGTGTCCTCCACCCCTCTCTACCAATCCCTCCACTGGTCTTCATTCAGTGTCCTCCACCCCTCTTTACCAATCCCTCCACTGGTCTTCATTCAGTGTCCTCCACCCCTCTCTACCAATCCCTTCACTGACCTCCATTCAGTGTCCTCCACCCATCTCTGCCAATCCCTCCACTGGTCTTCATTCAGTGTCCTCCACCCCTCTCTACCAATCCCTTCACTGACCTCCATTCAGTGTTCTCCACCCCACTCTGCAAATCCCTCCACTGGTCTCCATTCAGTGTCCTCCACCCCTCTCTACCAATCCCTCCACTGATCTCCATTCAGTGTCCTCCACCCCTCTCTGCCAATCCCTCCACTGGTCTCCATTCAGTGTCCTCCACCCCTCTCTTCCAATCCCTCCACTGGTCTTCATTCAGTGTCCTCCACCCCTCTTTACCAATCCCTCCACTGGTCTCCATTCAGTGTCCTCCACCCCTCTTTGCCAATCCCTCCACAGGTCTCCATTCAGTGTCCTCCACCCCTCTCTACCAATCCCTCCACTGACCTCCATTCAGTGTCCTCCACCCCTCTCTACCAATCCCTCCACTGGTCTCCATTCAGTGTCCTCCACCCCTCTCTACCAATCCCTCCACTGGCCTCCATTCAGTGTCCTCCATCCCTCTCTGCCAATCCCTCCACTGGTCTCCATTCAGTGTCCTCCACCCCTCTCTGCCAATCCCTCCACTGATCTCCATTCAGTGTCCTCCACCCCTCTCTACCAATCCCTCCACTGGTCTCCATTCAGTGTCCTCCACCCCTCTCTACCAATCCCTCCACTGGCCTCCATTCAGTGTCCTCCATCCCTCTCTGCCAATCCCTCCACTGGTCTCCATTCAGTGTCCTCCACCCCTCTCTACCAATCCCTCCACTGGTCTCCATTCAGTGTCCTCCACCCCTCTCTGCCAATCCCTCCACTGATCTCCATTCAGTGTCCTCCACCCCTCTCTACCAATCCCTCCACTGGTCTCCATTCAGTGTCCTCCACCCCTCTCTACCAATCCCTCCACTGGTCTCCATTCAGTGTCCTCCATCCCTCTCTGCCAATCCCTCCACTGGTCTCCATTCAGTGTCCTCCACCCCTCTCTGCCAATCCCTCCACTGGTCTCCATTCAGTGTCCTCCACCCCTCTCTACCAATCTCTCCACTGGTCTCCATTCAGTGTCCTCCACCCCTCTCTGCCAATCCCTCCATTGGCTTCCACTCACCCAACGAATAAAATTCAAAGTACCAACAATGATTTACAAAGCCGTCCACAACTCTGTTCCCAGCTATATCACTAACCTAGTCCCAAAATGTGAATAATAATAATAGGAATACCCGCACTATGGAGACAATTACTTAAAAATAGAAACAAATGAGAACAATCAAAAAACTTTACGGGCTGCTGCTGTAGTGCAAGGTAAAAAAAAAAACCCCAAGTGAATATTATACTCCGCTGCTCCAAAAAACAATAAAGTGCCCATGTTACTGTAATCAATACAATAAAATTAATAAACAATATAAAGTACATAGTGCAAATTTAGTGCAAACTTGTAAAGTGCAATCATATAAAGTCCATCCATCTATGGTGAGCTGAACTTGTACAGGTTGTAAGGTGCAGATCCTGGTGACACTCCGCGCTCCTCTCCTGGGTCTCCACTCACCAACAATCATCTTTACAATCGCCTCTGGAGGAGACCTGGTGACGGTTGTTTGTGTACAGCGTCGCACGACCGCGCAATTGTCAGTTAAAGCGACGCAGTGCCTTATCGCAAAAAAATGTCCTGGTCGTTAAGGGGGCAAATCCTTCTGGGGCTGAAGTGGTTAACTTAAAGAAGCTTATCCTACTTCTAACTAATACACTGTTTTACTTCCTCCATCAGCCCATCCCCCACAGCTATTACCTTTTGTATCAATTGACCCTCCCCCCTCCTAGATTGTAAGCTCTAATGATCAGGGCCTTCTGATTCCTCCTGTATCAAAGTGTAATGTAATTGTAATGTCTGCCTTCATTTTATAAAGCGATGCGCAAAACTGTTGGCGATATATAAATCCTGTATAATAATAATAAAAAAATAGAATAGGAATTGCTTTGAGTTGATTGGGTGAGGTAGTAGAAGAGTGTGAATGCCCCGCCCCCCTCTGAATTCTCCTAAACTTTGACTAGACGCCATTGTCTGCTCAGTCACTTCTCATCTCCATACTTACCCAGCATCCTCCTCACACTATGCGGATTAGTTTTTACATTTCTTTTATTTATAGTCTACATTTAAAATAAAGATAGATAGATATATATATATAATGTGTGTTTTATGTTTTGTTTTGTTTTTTATGAGTTTAAGAATAATAAAGTTACTTAGTAAATTGCCTCCCACTTATCTGAACAAGACTTGTCTGTAACTGGCAACAAACATCGATCCTGAGATCAGGTATACTCTGGTTTCTCTTCAGATCGAATAAATCTTTCGCCTTTTACTAAAGATTTCCGTGGAGAGGAACAATTATGAGTTTCTAATAATTTTTTGATGCCTGGCTGATGCTGGGCTTGCTTGTTGGTTTAATATCAGAATTCAATGATCTGGAATAGTAACATTTCACTTTTTGGATTTAGTTCTTCAGATTGTATATATTGTACAATGTTACTGCTGAATAATTCTTGTATGATGTGTATCTGTGAAATACAAAGTTGCAGTCGTGTTGGAAAGTTAAATTATAAAAATAAAAAGACAGATTAATTAAAATGGCAAAATAAACATCAAAGGATAATTTTCCAGTCTTTTGTTAAAACCGATTCATTATATCTGATGGAGGGAGGAGAAGAGGAAATGATGGCTGAAAACTGATATAAAAATATCTCCAGTTAATAAACAAACAATTGATTTTGCTGACATAATATAGTAATAGAAAGAAAATCAACTCCCGGAAAAGATTGTCATTTTTTCAATCATTTCAGGGACTTTCAAGCAGAAACAAAGTGGAGTGAAAGTTATTTTTCCCCTTAGCGTTGTATTAAAAGTGCATATTATTTATATAAGCCGTCATTTCTTTTGCTTTATTTATTTCTCAGTTGCTTCTCATATATATATATATGTCATTTTAAATAATTGATTTTCTTTTTTTTTTCTATCCCTCCACTGACCTCCAGTCAGTGTCCTCCACCCCTCTCTGCCAATCCCTCCACTGGTCTCCATTCAGTGTTCTCCACCCCTCTCTGCCAATCCCTCCACTGGTCTCCATTCAGTGTCCTCCACCCCTCTCTACCAATCCCTCCACTGGTCTCCATTCATTGTCCTCCACCCCTCTCTGCCAATCCCTCCACTGGTCTAAATTCAGTGTCCTCCATCCCTCTCTGCCAATCCCTCCACTGGTCTCCATTCAGTGTCCTCCACCCCTCTCTACCAATCCCTCCACTGATCTCCATTCAGTGTCCTCCACCCCTCTCTGCCAATCCCTCCACTGACCTCCATTCAATGTCCTCCACCCCTCTCTGCCAATCCCTCCACTGACCTCCATTCAGTGTCCTCCATCCCTATCTGCCAATCCCTCCACTGACCTCCATTCAGTGTCCTCCACCCCTCTCTACCAATCTCTCCACTGACCTCCATTCATTGTCCTCCACCCCCCTCTGCCAATCCCTCCACTGGTCTCCATTCAGTGTCCTCCACCCCTCTCTACCAATCCCTCCACTGGTCTCCATTCAGTGTCCCCCCCTCTGCAAATCCCTCCACTGGTCTCCATTCAGTGTCCTCCACCCCTCTCTACCAATCCCTCCACTGGTCTTCATTCAGTGTCCTCCACCCCTCTCTACCAATCCCTCCACTGGTCTCCATTCAGTGTCCTCCACCCCTCTCTGCCAATCCCTTCACTGACCTCCATTCAGTGTCCTCCACCCCTCTCTACCAATCCCTTCACTGACCTCCATTCAGTGTCCTCCACCCCTCTCTGCCAATCCCTCCACTGGTCTTCATTCAGTGTCCTCCACCCCTCTCTACCAATCCCTCCACTGGTCTTCATTCAGTGTCCTCCACCCCTCTCTGCCAATCCCTCCACTGGTCTCCATTCAGTGTCCTCCACCCATCTCTGCCAATCCCTCCACTGGTCTTCATTCAGTGTCCTCCACCCCTCTCTACCAATCCCTTCACTGACCTCCATTCAGTGTCCTCCACCCCTCTCTGCCAATCCCTCCACTGGTCTTCATTCAGTGTCCTCCACCCCTCTCTACCAATCCCTCCACTGGTCTTCATTCAGTGTCCTCCACCCCTCTCTACCAATCCCTTCACTGACCTCCATTCAGTGTCCTCCACCCATCTCTGCCAATCCCTCCACTGGTCTTCATTCAGTGTCCTCCACCCCTCTCTACCAATCCCTTCACTGACCTCCATTCAGTGTTCTCCACCCCTCTCTGCAAATCCCTCCACTGATCTCCATTCAGTGTCCTCCACCCCTCTCTACCAATCCCTCCACTGGTCTTCATTCAGTGTCCTCCACCCCTCTTTACCAATCCCTCCACTGGTCTTCATTCAGTGTCCTCCACCCCTCTTTACCAATCCCTTCACTGGCCTCCATTCAGTGTTCTCCACCCCTCTCTGCAAATCCCTCCACTGGTCTCCATTCAGTGTCCTCCACCCCTCTCTACCAATCCCTCCACTGGTCTTCATTCAGTGTCCTCCACCCCTCTTTACCAATCCCTCCACTGGTCTTCATTCAGTGTCCTCCACCCCTCTCTACCAATCCCTTCACTGACCTCCATTCAGTGTCCTCCACCCATCTCTGCCAATCCCTCCACTGGTCTTCATTCAGTGTCCTCCACCCCTCTCTACCAATCCCTTCACTGACCTCCATTCAGTGTTCTCCACCCCACTCTGCAAATCCCTCCACTGGTCTCCATTCAGTGTCCTCCACCCCTCTCTACCAATCCCTCCACTGATCTCCATTCAGTGTCCTCCACCCCTCTCTGCCAATCCCTCCACTGGTCTCCATTCAGTGTCCTCCACCCCTCTCTTCCAATCCCTCCACTGGTCTTCATTCAGTGTCCTCCACCCCTCTTTACCAATCCCTCCACTGGTCTCCATTCAGTGTCCTCCACCCCTCTTTGCCAATCCCTCCACAGGTCTCCATTCAGTGTCCTCCACCCCTCTCTACCAATCCCTCCACTGACCTCCATTCAGTGTCCTCCACCCCTCTCTACCAATCCCTCCACTGGTCTCCATTCAGTGTCCTCCACCCCTCTCTACCAATCCCTCCACTGGCCTCCATTCAGTGTCCTCCATCCCTCTCTGCCAATCCCTCCACTGGTCTCCATTCAGTGTCCTCCACCCCTCTCTGCCAATCCCTCCACTGATCTCCATTCAGTGTCCTCCACCCCTCTCTACCAATCCCTCCACTGGTCTCCATTCAGTGTCCTCCACCCCTCTCTACCAATCCCTCCACTGGCCTCCATTCAGTGTCCTCCATCCCTCTCTGCCAATCCCTCCACTGGTCTCCATTCAGTGTCCTCCACCCCTCTCTACCAATCCCTCCACTGGTCTCCATTCAGTGTCCTCCACCCCTCTCTGCCAATCCCTCCACTGATCTCCATTCAGTGTCCTCCACCCCTCTCTACCAATCCCTCCACTGGTCTCCATTCAGTGTCCTCCACCCCTCTCTACCAATCCCTCCACTGGTCTCCATTCAGTGTCCTCCATCCCTCTCTGCCAATCCCTCCACTGGTCTCCATTCAGTGTCCTCCACCCCTCTCTGCCAATCCCTCCACTGGTCTCCATTCAGTGTCCTCCACCCCTCTCTACCAATCTCTCCACTGGTCTCCATTCAGTGTCCTCCACCCCTCTCTGCCAATCCCTCCATTGGCTTCCACTCACCCAACGAATAAAATTCAAAGTACCAACAATGATTTACAAAGCCGTCCACAACTCTGTTCCCAGCTATATCACTAACCTAGTCCCAAAATGTGAATAATAATAATAGGAATACCCGCACTATGGAGACAATTACTTAAAAATAGAAACAAATGAGAACAATCAAAAAACTTTACGGGCTGCTGCTGTAGTGCAAGGTAAAAAAAAAAACCCCAAGTGAATATTATACTCCGCTGCTCCAAAAAACAATAAAGTGCCCATGTTACTGTAATCAATACAATAAAATTAATAAACAATATAAAGTACATAGTGCAAATTTAGTGCAAACTTGTAAAGTGCAATCATATAAAGTCCATCCATCTATGGTGAGCTGAACTTGTACAGGTTGTAAGGTGCAGATCCTGGTGACACTCCGCGCTCCTCTCCTGGGTCTCCACTCACCAACAATCATCTTTACAATCGCCTCCGGAGGAGACCTGGTGACGGTTGTTTGTGTACAGCGTCGCACGACCGCGCAATTGTCAGTTAAAGCGACGCAGTGCCGCATCGCAAAAAAATGTCCTGGTCGTTAAGGGGGCAAATCCTTCTGGGGCTGAAGTGGTTAACTTAAAGAAGCTTATCCTACTTCTAACTAATACACTGTTTTACTTCCTCCATCAGCCCATCCCCCACAGCTATTACCTTTTGTATCAATTGACCCTCCCCCCTCCTAGATTGTAAGCTCTAATGATCAGGGCCCTCTGATTCCTCCTGTATCAAAGTGTAATGTAATTGTAATGTCTGCCTTCATTTTATAAAGCGATGCGCAAAACTGTTGGCGATATATAAATCCTGTATAATAATAATAAAAAAATAGATTAGGAATTGCTTTGAGTTGATTGGGTGAGGTAGTAGAAGAGTGTGAATGCCCCGCCCCCCTCTGAATTCTCCTAAACTTTGACTAGATGCCATTGTCTGCTCAGTCACTTCTCATCTCCATACTTACCCAGCATCCTCCTCACACTATGCGGATTCGTTTTTACATTTTCTTTTATTTATAGTCTACATTTAAAATAAAGATATATATATATATATATAATGTGTTTTTTTATTTTTTTTATTTTTTTTTTGAGTTTAAGAATAATAAAGTTACTTGGTAAATTGCCTCCCACTTATCTGAACAAGACTTGTCTGTAACTGGCAACAAACATCGATCCTGAGATCAGGTATACTCTGGTTTCTCTTCAGATCGAATAAATCTTTCGCCTTTTACTAAAGATTTCCGTGGAGAGGAACAATTATGAGTTTCTAATAATTTTTTGATGCCTGGCTGATGCTGGGCTTGCTTGTTGGTTTAATATCAGAATTCAATGATCTGGAATAGTAACATTTCACTTTCTGTATTCAGATTGAATATATTGTACAATGTTACTGCTGAAGAATTCTTGTATGATGTGTATCACAGATACAAAGTTGCAGTCGTAGTGGAAAGTTAAATTATAAAAAAAAAAAGAGAGACGAGAAATTAAAATGGCAAAAGAAACCACAAAGGATAATTTTCCAGACTTTTGTTAAAACCGATTCATTATATCTGATGGAGGGAGGAGAAGAGGAAATGATGGCTGAAAACTGATATAAAAATATCTCCAGTTAATAAACAAACAATTGATTTTGCTGACATAATATAGTAATAGAAAGAAATTCAACTCCCAGACAAGATCGTCATTTTTTCAATCATATCAAGGACTTTTAAGCTGAAAACAAAGTGGAGAAAGTTTTTTTTATTTTTCTTTTGGCGTAAAAGTGTATAATGTTTATATAAGCCGTCGTCTCTTTTGCGTTATTTATTTCTCAATTGTTTCTTTTTTTTTTTTTTTTTCATTACTAAAGTGCTGCTCAGAATGTAAATGTCACACAAAGAGACCGTTGTAAGGTTTCACTTTCTTTAAATCATTGTGTTTTTTTTTTTTCACGTGTATATTTTATTAAATGCTCGTGTGTAGATTAGGAATTGCTTTGAGTTGATTGGGTGAGGTAGTAGAAGAATGTGAATGCCCCGCCCCCCTCTGAATTCTCCGAAGCTTTGACTAGACGCCATTGTCTGCTCAGTCACTTCTCATCTCCATACTTACCCAGCATCCTCCTCACACTATGCCGTTTATATTTTTAATGTCTTTTATTTATGTACATTTAAAAATTAAAATTATATATATAAAATCTTTTTTTTTTTTTTTAAAGAATGAGTTTAAGAATAATAAAGTTACTTGGTAAATTGCTTCCCACTTATCTGAACAAGACTTGTCTGTAACTGGCAACAAACATCGATCCTGAGATCAGGTATACTCTGGTTTCTCTTCAGATCGAATAAATCTTTCGCCTTTTACTAAAGATTTCCGTGGAGAGGAACAATTATGAGTTTCTAATAATTTTTTGATGCCTGGCTGATGCTGGGCTTGCTTGTTGGTTTAATATCAGAATTCAATGATATGGAATAGTAACATTTCACTTTCTGGATTTAGTTCTTCAGATTGAATATATTGTACAATGTTACTGCTGAAGAATTCTTGTATGATGTGTATCTTTGAAATACAAAGTTTCAGGCGTAGCGGAAAGTTAAACTATATAAAAAAAAAAGACGAGTAATTAAAATGGCAAAATAAACATCAAAGGATAATTTTCCAGTCTTCTGTTAAAGTGATTGTAAAGGATCGTTTTTTGTTTTTAACCACTAGGCATCCGTGCGATACCCGAAAGACGGACTCCAATTGCCAGGAGGGCGTCCCTGGGACGTCTTCCTGTTTACTTCCGCGATGCGCACGCCTGAAATTCTGTGTTGGTCGTGTCCCTTGGACACAGCCAATCACAGATCATGCTAAATGGCCAATCACAGCGGTCATTTAGCACTCGGCCGGAGTGTCCAATGAGAGGTGATCTGTAAACATATGATATCATCTCTCATTGCCGGATCTCATTCCTCACACAGAGACCGCGTGTGAGGAGGGAGAGCGACCGGCTGGAGCGTCCGTGTAAGAAAAAAAAAGGGAAAATAAAGTGCCCACAGTACCTGTCAGTGCCACATATTCGTGCCATCTGTCATCCGAGTCATCAGTGCCACATATTGGTGCCATGTGTCATCAGTGACTCGTCAGTGTCACATGTCATTGTCCTGGTGCTCCAGGGCCTTCAAAAGTGTAATAGGTAGTCAACAAGTTAGATGTGTTATTTATGCTCCTAAAACACGTGAAGGTGCTCCCTGCATGTTGGGCCTCTCTATGTGGCCAGGCTGTGAAAAAGTCCCACACATGTGGTATCCCCATACTCAGGAGGAGTAGCAGAATATATTTTGGGGTGTCATTTGTGGTATATACATGCCATGTGAGAGAAATAACCTATTACAATGACAATTTTGTGTAAAAAAAAAATCTTCATTTTGCAAAGAATTGTGGGAAAAAATGACATCTAAAAGCTCACCTAAATACCTTGGAATGTCTACTTTCAAAAAAAGGGGTCATTTGGGGGTGTTTGTACTTTCCTGGCTTGTTCGGGTCGGAGGAAATGAGGTGTGATCAATTTTTTATGATTTGCACCATAGTTTGTAGACTCTCTAACTTTCACACAGACCAAATAATATCCACTAATTTGGGTTATTTATTTTTTTAACCAAAGATATGTAGAAGTATAAATTGTGGCCAAAATTTATGAAGACAAATTAATTTGCAAAATTTTATCACAGAAACTAAGAAAAATGCGGGGTTTTTTTGAAAATTTCGGTCTTTTTTAATTTATAGCGCAAAAAAAAAAATACCCAGAGGTGATCAAATACCACCAAAAGAAAGCTCTATTTGTATGAAGAAAAGGACAAAAAATTCATCTGGGTACAGTATTACATGACTGAGTAATTGTCATTCAAAGTGTGAGAACACTGAAAGCTGAAAATTGGTCTGGGCAGGAGGGGGGTTTAAGTGCCCGGTAGGCAAGGGGTTACATAACAAACATACCATACTTACCTCCACTGTGCAGCTCGTTTTGCACAAAGTGGCCCCGAACCTCCTCTTCTGGGGTCCCTCGGTGCCTCTCGTGGCTCCTCCCCCCATCAGATACCCCCCTAGGAGTAGCGCTCTCCCGGGGGAGTTACCTTGCGGGCGCGCTCCCGAGTCCAGAATTTGCGTCCATAGACACGAATGCTGGACTCGACCCCGCCCCCCACGTTATTGGATTTGATTGACAGCAGCGAGAGCCAATGGCTGCACTGCTATCAATCTATCCAATCAGGACTCTGGCCGGAGCTGGTGTGCCCGTTCCTGTCGTGCCAATTTCGGGGCTAAGGTAAGCATAAGGGGGGCTCGGGGGGCGCTGCTGCCCCCCAAGAAGGTTTTTCACCTTAATGCATAGGAATGCATTAAGGTGAGAAATGGCGGGGGTTTACAACCCCTATCAGACCGATTCATTATATCTGATGGAGGGAGGAGAAGAGGAAATGATGGATGAAAACTGATATAACAATATCTCCAGTTAATAAACAAACAATTGATTTTGCTGACATAATATAGTAATAGAAAGAAATTCAACTCCCAGAAAAGATCGTCATTTTTTCAATCATTTCAAGGATTTTCAAGCTGAAACAAAGTGGAGAAAGTTATTTTCCTCTTTAGGGTTGTATTAAATGTACATCATGTAATATAAGCCGTCATTTCTTCTGCATTATTTATTTCTTAATTGTCTATTTTTTTATTATATATATATATTTTTTCCATTGTTAAAGAGCTTCTCAAAATGTAA
Organism: Lithobates septentrionalis; assembly: GCA_037952835.1. Classification (NCBI taxonomy): domain Eukaryota; kingdom Metazoa; phylum Chordata; class Amphibia; order Anura; family Ranidae; genus Lithobates; species Lithobates septentrionalis. Next base: position 50,944 of record JBBDGP010005340.1, read on the forward strand.
ATGTCACTGGGAGGGGGGGGGGGGGATTTTTTGTTTTTCTTTTCACATATATGTTTAAATAATCAAATGCTCACGTGTGGGTGAGGTAGTAGAAGAGTGTGAATGCCCCGCCCCCCTCTGAATTCTCCGAAACTTTGACGCCATTGTCTGCTCAGTCACTTCTCATCTCCATACTTACCCAGCATCCTCCTCACACTATGCCGTTTAGTTTTTTTAATGTCTTCTATTTAGAGTACATTAAATAAAATAAAAAAAGTATAAATATACATCGTTTTTATTTATTTATTTTTCCCCGTAAAGAAGTTTAAGAATAATAAAGTTACTTGGTAAATTGCTTCCCACTTATCTGAACAAGACTTGTCTGTAACTGGCAACAAACATCGATCCTGAGATCAGGTATACTCTGGTTTCTCTTCAGATCGAATAAATCTTTCGCCTTTTACTAAAGATTTCCGTGGAGAGGAACAATTATGAGTTTCTAATAATTTTTTGATGCCTGGCTGATGCTGGGCTTGCTTGTTGGTTTAATATCAGAATTCAATGATCTGGAATAGTAACTTTTCACTTTCTGTATTCGGATTGAATATATTGTACAATGTTACTGATGAATAATTCTTGTATGATGTGTATCTGTGAAATACAAAGTTGCAGTCGTGTTGGAAAGTTAAATTATAAAAATAAAAAGACAGATTAATTAAAATGGCAAAATAAAAATCAAAGGATAATTTTCCAGTCTTTTGTTAAAACCGATTCATTATATCTGATGGAGGGAGGAGAAGAGGAAATGATGGCTGAAAACTGATATAAAAATATCTCCAGTTAATAAACAAACAATTGATTTTGCTGACATAATATAGTAATAGAAAGAAAATCAACTCCCAGAAACAATCGTTGGTGAGCAATAAGTCCTTGCAAATATGGTTGATGACAATCTTCAAATATCGGTGCGATCGATCAAGTGCCACACCGCGCTCCCCTCTGATGTGGCCGCACTCAGCAGCTCATAAAAGATCAATCGCCGGGGCTGAAATGGGATCTGTTCCCCGAACAATCGCTGTCATGTTTTCCCTGATGCTCCAGCGGGTGGGTTGGAGCTCCTCATATGGATTTAGGGAAATAGAACCAAAGTGATTCCAAAGCGTTATTCCGTTTTTTTATTTGTTAAAACCTAAAAACAAAATGTGCATTTATAATATCCTCCTCTTACATGTGAGCATCTAAAATCATCGCTCTGGAAGCTCAACACCGCGATCTGCGTTCCAAAGAGCGGACGTGGCGTAACTGGAAGTATCCACCCACTTAATGCATTTCACTCCACCCAGGAAACGTCATCAGAAGCTTCCTGGGCGGAGTGAAATGCGTCATCAGAAGCTTCCTGGGCACTTCCTGGGCGGAGTGAAATGCGTCATCAGAAGCTTCCTGAGCACTTCCCGGGCGGACTGAAATGCGTCATCAGAAGCTTCCTGGGCACTTCCCGGGCGGAGTGAAATGCGTCATCAGAAGCTTCCTGGGCACTTCCCGGGCGGAGTGAAATGCGTCATCAGAAACTTCCTGGGCGGAGTGAAATGCGTCATCAGAAGCTTCTTGGGCACTTCCCGGGCGGAGTGAAATGCATCATCAGAAACTTCCTGGGCAGAGTGAAATGCGTCTTTAGAAGCTTCTTGGGCACTTCCCGGGCGGAGTGAAATGCGTCATCAGAAGCTTCTTGGGCACTTCCCGGGCGGAGTGAAATGCATCATCAGAAACTTCCTGGGCAGAGTGAAATGCGTCTTTAGAAGCTTCTTGGGCACTTCCCGGGCGGAGTGAAATGCGTCATCAGAAACTTCCTGGGCGGAGTGAAATGCGTCATCAGAAGCTTCCTGGGCACTTCCCGGGTGGAGTGAAATGCGTCATCAGAAGCTTCCTGGGCACTTCCCGGGCGGAGTGAAATGCGTCATCAGAAGCTTCCTGGGCACTTCTCGGGTGGAGTGAAATGCGTCATCAGAAGCTTCCTGGGCACTTCCCGGGTGGAGTGAAATGCGTCATCAGAAGCTTCCTGGGCACTTCCCGGGCGGAGTGAAATGCGTCATCAGAAGCTTCCTGGGCACTTCTCGGGTGGAGTGAAATGCATCATCAGAAGCTTCCTGGGCACTTCCTGGGTGGAGTGAAATGCGTCATCAGAAGCTTCCTGGGCACTTCCCGGGCGGAGTGAAATGCGTCATCAGAAGCTTCTTGGGCACTTCTCGGGTGGAGTGAAATGCATCAGGAGCTTCCTGGGCACTTCCTGGGTGGACTGAAATGCGTCATCAGAAGCTTCCTGGGCACTTCCCGGGCGGAGTGAAATGCGTCATCAGAAGCTTCTTGGGCACTTCCCGGACGGAGTGAAATGCATCATCAGAAACTTCCTGGGCGGAGTGAAATGCGTCATCAGAAGCTTCTTGGGCACTTCCCGGGCGGAGTGAAATGCATCATCAGAAACTTCCTGGGCGGAGTGAAATGCGTCTTTAGAAGCTTCTTGGGCACTTCCCGGGCGGAGTGAAATGCGTCATCAGAAACTTCCTGGGCGGAGTGAAATGCGTCATCAGAAGATTCCTGGGCACTTTCCGGGTGGAGTGAAATGCGTCATCAGAAGCTTCCTGGGCACTTCCCGGGCGGAGTGAAATGCGTCATCAGAAGCTTCCTGGGCACTTCCCGGGTGGAGTGAAATGCATCATCAGAAGCTTCCTGGGCACTTCCTGGGTGGAGTGAAATGCGTCATCAGAAGCTTCCTGGGGACTTCCCGGGCGGAGTGAAATGCGTCATCAGAAGCTTCTAGGGCACTTCCCGGGCGGAGTGAAATGCGTCATCAGAAACTTCCTGGGCGGAGTGAAATGCGTCATCAGAAACTTCCTGGGCACTTCCTGGGCGGAGTGAAATGCATCATCAGAAACTTCCTGGGCGGAGTGAAATGCGTCTTTAGAAGCTTCCTGGGCACTTCCTGGATGGAGTGAAATGCATCATCAGAAACTTCCTGGGCACTTCCCGGGTGGAGTGAAATGCGTCATCAGAAACTTTGTGGGCGGAGTGAAATGCGTCTTTAGAAGCTTCTTGGGCACTTCCCGGGCGGAGTGAAATGCGTCATCAGAAACTTCCTGGGCGGAGTGAAATGCGTCAACAGAAGCTTCCTGGGCACTTCCCGGGCGGAGTGAAATGCGTCATCAGAAGCTTCCTGGGCACTTCCCGGGTGGAGTGAAATGCGTCAACAGAAGCTTCCTGGGCACTTCCCGGGCGGAGTGAAATGCGTCATCAGAAACTTCCCGGGCACTTCCCGGGCGGAGTGAAATGCGTCATCAGAAGCTTCCCGGGCACTTCCTGGGCGGAGTGAAATGCGTCTTTAGAAGCTTCTTGGGCACTTCCCGGGCGGAGTGAAATGCGTCTTTAGAAGCTTCTTGGGCACTTCCCGGGCGGAGTGAAATGCGTCATCAGAAACTTCCTGGGCGGAGTGAAATGCGTCAACAGAAGCTTCCTGGGCACTTCCCGGGCGGAGTGAAATGCGTCATCAGAAGCTTCCTGGGCACTTCCCGGGTGGAGTGAAATGCGTCAACAGAAGCTTCCTGGGCACTTCCCGGGCGGAGTGAAATGCGTCATCAGAAGCTTCCTGGGCACTTCCCGGGCGGAGTGAAATGCGTCATCAGAAGCTTCTTGGGCACTTCCCGGGTGGACTGAAATGCGTCATCAGAAGCTTCCTGGGCACTTCCCGGGCGGAGTGAAATGCGTCATCAGAAGCTTCTTGGGCACTTCCCGGACGGAGTGAAATGCATCATCAGAAACTTCCTGGGCGGAGTGAAATGCGTCATCAGAAGCTTCTTGGGCACTTCCCGGGCGGAGTGAAATGCATCATCAGAAACTTCCTGGGCAGAGTGAAATGCGTCTTTAGAAGCTTCTTGGGCACTTCCCGGGCGGAGTGAAATGCGTCATCAGAAACTTCCTGGGCGGAGTGAAATGCGTCATCAGAAGCTTCCTGGGCACTTCCCGGGTGGAGTGAAATGCGTCATCAGAAGCTTCCTGGGCACTTCCCGGGCGGAGTGAAATGCGTCATCAGAAGCTTCCTGGGCACTTCTCGGGTGGAGTGAAATGCGTCATCAGAAGCTTCCTGGGCACTTCCCGGGTGGAGTGAAATGCGTCATCAGAAGCTTCCTGGGCACTTCCCGGGCGGAGTGAAATGCGTCATCAGAAGCTTCCTGGGCACTTCTCGGGTGGAGTGAAATGCATCATCAGAAGCTTCCTGGGCACTTCCTGGGTGGAGTGAAATGCGTCATCAGAAGCTTCCTGGGCACTTCCCGGGCGGAGTGAAATGCGTCATCAGAAGCTTCTTGGGCACTTCTCGGGTGGAGTGAAATGCATCAGGAGCTTCCTGGGCACTTCCTGGGTGGACTGAAATGCGTCATCAGAAGCTTCCTGGGCACTTCCCGGGCGGAGTGAAATGCGTCATCAGAAGCTTCTTGGGCACTTACCGGACGGAGTGAAATGCATCATCAGAAACTTCCTGGGCGGAGTGAAATGCGTCATCAGAAGCTTCTTGGGCACTTCCCGGGCGGAGTGAAATGCATCATCAGAAACTTCCTGGGCGGAGTGAAATGCGTCTTTAGAAGCTTCTTGGGCACTTCCCGGGCGGAGTGAAATGCGTCATCAGAAACTTCCTGGGCGGAGTGAAATGCGTCATCAGAAGATTCCTGGGCACTTCCCGGGTGGAGTGAAATGCGTCATCAGAAGCTTCCTGGGCACTTCCCGGGCGGAGTGAAATGCGTCATCAGAAGCTTCCTGGGCACTTCCCGGGTGGAGTGAAATGCATCATCAGAAGCTTCCTGGGCACTTCCTGGGTGGAGTGAAATGCGTCATCAGAAGCTTCCTGGGCACTTCCCGGGCGGAGTGAAATGCGTCATCAGAAGCTTCTTGGGCACTTCTCGGGTGGAGTGAAATGCATCAGAAGCTTCCTGGGCACTTCCTGGGTGGAGTGAAATGCGTCATCAGAAGCTTCCTGGGGACTTCCCGGGCGGAGTGAAATGCGTCATCAGAAGCTTCTAGGGCACTTCCCGGGCGGAGTGAAATGCGTCATCAGAAACTTCCTGGGCGGAGTGAAATGCGTCATCAGAAACTTCCTGGGCACTTCCTGGGCGGAGTGAAATGCATCATCAGAAACTTCCTGGGCGGAGTGAAATGCGTCTTTAGAAGCTTCCTGGGCACTTCCTGGATGGAGTGAAATGCATCATCAGAAACTTCCTGGGCACTTCCCGGGTGGAGTGAAATGCGTCATCAGAAACTTTGTGGGCGGAGTGAAATGCGTCTTTAGAAGCTTCTTGGGCACTTCCCGGGCGGAGTGAAATGCGTCATCAGAAACTTCCTGGGCGGAGTGAAATGCGTCAACAGAAGCTTCCTGGGCACTTCCCGGGCGGAGTGAAATGCGTCATCAGAAGCTTCCTGGGCACTTCCCGGGCGGAGTGAAATGCGTCATCAGAAGCTTCCCGGGCACTTCCTGGGCGGAGTGAAATGCGTCTTTAGAAGCTTCTTGGGCACTTCCCGGGCGGAGTGAAATGCGTCTTTAGAAGCTTCTTGGGCACTTCCCGGGCGGAGTGAAATGCGTCATCAGAAACTTCCTGGGCGGAGTGAAATGCGTCAACAGAAGCTTCCTGGGCACTTCCCGGGCGGAGTGAAATGCGTCATCAGAAGCTTCCTGGGCACTTCCCGGGTGGAGTGAAATGCGTCAACAGAAGCTTCCTGGGCACTTCCCGGGCGGAGTGAAATGCGTCATCAGAAACTTCCCGGGCACTTCCCGGGCGGAGTGAAATGCGTCATCAGAAGCTTCCCGGGCACTTCCTGGGCGGAGTGAAATGCGTCTTTAGAAGCTTCTTGGGCACTTCCCGGGCGGAGTGAAATGCGTCTTTAGAAGCTTCTTGGGCACTTCCCGGGCGGAGTGAAATGCGTCATCAGAAACTTCCTGGGCGGAGTGAAATGCGTCAACAGAAGCTTCCTGGGCACTTCCCGGGCGGAGTGAAATGCGTCATCAGAAGCTTCCTGGGCACTTCCCGGGTGGAGTGAAATGCGTCAACAGAAGCTTCCTGGGCACTTCCCGGGCGGAGTGAAATGCGTCATCAGAAGCTTCCCGGGCACTTCCCGGGCGGAGTGAAATGCGTCATCAGAAGCTTCCCGGGCACTTCCTGGGCGGAGTGAAATGCATTAAGTGGGTGGATACTTCCAGTTACGCCACGTCCGCTCTTTGGAACGCAGATCGCGGTGTTGAGCTTCCAGAGCGATGATTTTAGATGCTCACATGTAAGAGGAGGATATTATAAATGCACATTTTGTTTTTAGGTTTTAACAAATAAAAAAACGGAATAACGCTTTGGAATCACTTTGGTTCTATTTCCCTAAATCCATATGAGGAGCTCCAACCCACCCGCTGGAGCATCAGGGAAAACATGACAGCGATTGTTCGGGGAACAGATCCCATTTCAGCACCGGCGATTGATCTTTTATGAGCTGCTGAGTGCGGGCACATCAGAGGGGAGCGCGGTGTGGCACTTGATCGATCGCACCGATATTTGAAGATTGTCATCAACCATATTTGCAAGGACTTATTGCTCACCAACGATTGTTTCACACCAAGCACTGATTGTACTTTAAAATATTTTATATAAACAATTTTTTGAATAGTTGCACAAACATTTTATATATAAAGAGATCTAAACCCCTTGTGAGCACATCACAGAACCGGAAGTATAAATCACATCAAAGATGACAAATATTCTTTATTTGTTGAGACAACGCTGGTTATATAGACTTTTCCATCTTAACCCCTTGTCTACTGGGCACTTAAACCCCCTTCCTGCCCAGGCCAAGGTTCAGCTTTCAGCGTTGTCGCACTTTGAATGACAATTACTCAGTCATGTGACCCTGTATACATAGGACATTTTTATCATTTTTTTTTAAAGAAAATGTTACTTTCTTTTGGTGGTATTTAATCACCACTGGGGTTTTTTTTTATTTTTTGCTAAACAAAAAAGACCAAAAAAACAAACAAAAAAACTTTTCATAGTTTGTTTATAACATTTTGCAAACAGGTAATTTTTCTCCTTCATTGATGGGCAGTGATGAGGCGGCACTGGTGGGCACTGATGAGGCAGCACTGGTGGGCACTGATAGATGTCACTATTAAATGGTCTGATGGGTGGTACTGATAGGCAGCACTGGTGGGCATTAATGGGTGGCACTGGAGGGCACAGATGAGGCAGCGGCGGTGGCTCTCCATGCTCGGGACTGATGTCCCTCTGACGGTAGCCGGTGATCATTTTTTTTCTCCTCATGTTATCAGTGTAAGGAAATAAAATAGCCGATTACCGGCTCAGTTTACATCATGTGATCAGTTATGATTGGCTGACAGCTGATCACATGGTAAGGGGTCGGGGTCGGCTCCTTATTCCGATCTTTGATCAGCCGAGTCTCATCGACTCGCTGATAACAGAGAGCGCCCCGCAGGCAGCTCATGCTCGGGAGGACGTAAATGGACGCCCTCCTGACAATTAAGGCCGCGCTGTAGCCCTCTGAGCTCTATTTCGGGTGTGAAGGGGTTAAAGGGACACACATCCCTTTTTATCAGCAGCTGTCTATATAAAGCACAGAACACATTGTAGCGCAGGGATCACTTTATTTAAAAAAAACTCCCAGACAAGACCGGAATTTATTTTATTTATTTTTTTTTCAATCATTTCAAGGACTTTCAAGCAGAAACAAAGTGGAGAAAGTACATTTTCCCCTTAAAGCGGGATTCCGGCCGCAATTTTTTTTTTTTTTAAAGTTAGCTACAAACACTGTATCTTCTGACTTTAAATAAGTACTTACCTGTCCTGGGTGCCCGCGATGTCGGCCGCCCGAGGCCGACCCATCCCTCGGCTCTCGGGTCCCACCACCGCCATCCTAGGTAAGGGAAACAGGCAGTGGAGCCTTGCGGCCTCACTGCCAGTTTCCTACTGCGCACGCGCAAGCGGCGCGGCGCTCTGTGAATGGCCCCGTGGTTTTCTGGGAACACACACAGTTCCCAGAAGGCAACGGGGCCGCTCACCGAGGAGAAGAACACGCCGCGGAATAGGAAGAGGCAGATTAGGAAGACTGCCTAGCAACAAGGGTTTCAGGTAAGTAATTTTTTTTTCACGTTTTTTTTTTTTTTGCAGATTTGTGATGCAATTTTTTTTTTTTAGGGTGGCCCTCCACTTTAATGTTGGCTTAAAAGTACTTAATTGTTTGTTTATTTTTTTCATTGTTAAAGTTCAGTTTAAAATGTTAATGTCCTGCAGAGACCATATTAAAATTTCACTTTCTTTAAATAATTGTGTTTTTTTTTTCCCGCACATTTTCACATGTATATTTTAGTAAATACTCGTGTGTAGATTAGGAATTGCTTTGAGTTGATTGGGTGAGGTAGTAGAAGAGTGTGAATGCCCCACCCCCCTCTGAATTCTCCGAAGCTTTGACTAGACGCCATTGTCTGCTCAGTCACTTCTCATCTCCATACTTACCCAGCATCCTCCTCACACTATGCGGATTAGTTTTTACATTTCTTTTATTTAGAGTACATTACGTAAAATAAAAAAAGTATAAATATACATCGTTTTTATTTATTTATTTTTCCCCGTAAAGAAGTTTAAGAATAATAAAGTTACTTGGTAAATTGCCTCCCACTTATCTGAACAAGACTTGTCTGTAACTGGCAACAAACATCGATCCTGAGATCAGGTATACTCTGGTTTCTCTTCAGATCGAATAAATCTTTCGCCTTTTACTAAAGATTTCCGTGGAGAGGAACAATTATGAGTTTCTAATAATTTTTTGATGCCTGGCTGATGCTGGGCTTGCTTGTTGGTTTAATATCAGAATTCAATGATCTGGAATAGTAACATTTCACTTTCTGTATTCAGATTGAATATATTGTACAATGTTACTGCTGAAGAATTCTTGTATGATGTGTATCACAGATACAAAGTTGCAGTCGTAGTGGAAAGTTAAATTATAAAAAAAAAAAGAGAGACGAGAAATTAAAATGGCAAAAGAAACAACAAAGGATAATTTTCCAGACTTTTGTTAAAACCGATTCATTATATCTGATGGAGGGAGGAGAAGAGGAAATGATGGCTGAAAACTGATATAAAAATATCTCCAGTTAATAAACAAACAATTGATTTTGCTGACATAATATAGTAATAGAAAGAAATTCAACTCCCAGACAAGATCGTCATTTTTTCAATCATATCAAGGACTTTTAAGCTGAAAACAAAGTGGAGAAAGTTTTTTTTATTTTTCTTTTGGCGTAAAAGTGTATAATGTTTATATAAGCCGTCGTCTCTTTTGCGTTATTTATTTCTCAATTGTTTCTTTTTTTTTTTTTTTTCATTACTAAAGTGCTGCTCAGAATGTAAATGTCACACAAAGAGACCGTTGTAAGGTTTCACTTTCTTTAAATCATTGTGTTTTTTTTTTTTCACGTGTATATTTTATTAAATGCTCGTGTGTAGATTAGGAATTGCTTTGAGTTGATTGGGTGAGGTAGTAGAAGAATGTGAATGCCCCGCCCCCCTCTGAATTCTCCGAAGCTTTGACTAGACGCCATTGTCTGCTCAGTCACTTCTCATCTCCATACTTACCCAGCATCCTCCTCACACTATGCCGTTTATATTTTTAATGTCTTTTATTTATGTACATTTAAAAATTAAAATTATATATATAAAATCTTTTTTTTTTTTTTTTAAAGAATGAGTTTAAGAATAATAAAGTCACTTGGTAAATTGGCTCCCACTTATCTGAACAAGACTTGTCTGTAACTGGCAACAAACATCGATCCTGAGATCAGGTATACTCTGGTTTCTCTTCAGATCGAATAAATCTTTCGCCTTTTACTAAAGATTTCCGTGGAGAGGAACAATTATGAGTTTCTAATAATTTTTTGATGCCTGGCTGATGCTGGGCTTGCTTGTTGATTTAATATTAGAATTCTAATAATTGCTCTCATTATAACTATAACTAAATATTATCATTGGGGCAGCGGTGGGGGGTGGACAGTCTACCTGTTGGATTCTATAAGAAATCCTGGAGCTTTATTGCAGAGCACATCCTGGAAATGTACATTATATCTTTCCACCAGGGAATATTCCGGATACGATGAGGCGGGGGGGGGGGGGGGGGGGGTTCATCGCTCTAATGTATAAAAAAAGGTGACAGGAGAAAGAGAATCTCAGATAATTCTCTGATGTGACCTCATTTATTACACCCAAATAAATAACCAGAATAAAGTAATAAACTAGAGATCTGATGAAGCCTTCCATACAGGATCACACGTGTTTTTTTCTTTTCGAAGTTATCCGTAAGATGGGCATCTCTGCAAATCTCCTGTCGGTGATTAAAGGGCCTTTATAGTGGAATAACCGGCCAGATTCTTATAAATGGGAAAATAAGTGAGAACTTCACCATCAAATCGAGAGTAAGATGGGCCCTCCCCTCCCCCCCCTCGAGAGTAAGACCCCCCCCCCCTCGAGAGTAAGACCCCCCCCCCCCCCGGTTTTTATCAAACCTTTATTGAAATATGTTCAAAAAGACAAACTTTTTAGGTTTTTTTGCTCCAGGGAGTGGCGGACAAGGGGTTAAAGCCATGGCTTATGGATGATCCTGTTTTCTTGGGTCAGACACAACAAGATCTTCAGGCCAGGTTCACATGATTGCGAATTTCCCGCATCTAATTCACAATAGCAGGAGATTTTGTCCGGCTCTCTATTGAGCTCTCTATGGCTCTCTATGGAGTTCTCTATGGAGCTCTCTATGACTCTCTATGGAGTTCTCTATGGATCTCTCTATGGAGCTCTCTATGGAGCTCTCTATGGCGCTCTCTATGGCGCTCTCTATGGCGCTCTCTATGGCGCTCTCTATGGAGCTCTCTATGGAGCTCTCTATGGAGCTCTCTATGGAGTTCTCTATGGTGCTCTCTATGGCCCTCTATGGAGCACTCTATGGATCTCTCTATGGAGTTCTCTATGGAGCGCTCTATGGTGCTCTCTATGGTGCTCTCTATGGAGCTCTCTATGGAGTTCTCTATGGAGTTCTCTATGGAGCTCTCTATGACTCTCTATGGAGTTCTCTATGGAGTTCTTTATGGAGCTCTCTATGGAGTTCTCTATGGAGTTCTCTATGGAGCTCTCTATGACTCTCTATGGAGTTCTCTATGGCGCTCTATGGAGCTCTCTATGGAGTTCTCTATGGAGCTCTCTATGGAGCTCTCTATGACTCTCTATGGAGCTCTCTATGGCGCTCTCTATGGAGCTCTCTATGGAGCTCTCTATGGCGCTCTATGGAGTTCTCTATGGCGCTCTCTATGGCATTCTATGGAGTTCTCTATGGAGCTCTCTATGGTGCTCTCTATGGAGTTCTCTATGGAGCTCTCTATAGCGCTCTCTATAGCTCTCTATGGCGCTCTATGGAGCTCTCTATGGCGCTCTATGGAGCTCTCTATGGAGCTCTCTATGGCGCTCTCTATGGCACTCTATGGTGCTCTCTATGGCGCTCTCTATGGTGCTCTCTATGGAGCTCTCTATGGCGCTCTCTATGGAGCTCTCTATGGCGCTCTCTATGGCGCTCTCTATGGAGCTCTCTATGGAGCCCTCTATGGAGCTCTCTATGGAGCTCTCTATGGTGCTCTCTATGGCGCTCTCTATGGAGTTCTCTATGGAGCTCTCTATGGCGCTCTATGGAGTTCTCTATGGCGCTCTCTATGGCACTCTATGGAGCTCTCTATGGTGCTCTCTATGGAGTTCTCTATGGAGCTCTCTATGGCGCTCTATGGAGCTCTCTATGGCACTCTATGGCGCTCTCTATGGAGTTCTCTATGGAGCTCTCTATGGTGCTCTCTATGGAGCTCTCTATGGAGCTCTCTATGGCGCTCTCTATGGCGCTCTCTATGGTGCTCTCTATGGAGTTCTCTATGGAGTTCTCTATGGAGTTCTCTATGGAGCTCTCTATGACTCTCTATGTAGTTCTCTATGGAGCTCTCTATGACTCTCTATGGAGCTCTCTATGGCGCTCTATGGAGCTCTCTATGGAGCTCTCTATGGAGCTCTCTATGGCGCTCTATGGAGCGCTCTCTATGGCACTCTATGGAGCTCTCTATGGAGCTCTCTATGGCGCTCTCTATGGCACTCTATGGAGTTCTCTATGGAGCTCTCTATGGCGCTCTATGGAGCTCTCTATGGAGCTCTCTATGGCGCTCTCTATGGCACTCTATGGTGCTCTCTATGGCGCTCTCTATGGCGCTCTCTATGGAGCTCTCTATGGCGCTCTCTATGGAGCTCTCTATGGCACCCTATGGAGTTCTCTATGGAGCTCTCTATGGCGCTCTATGGAGCTCTCTATGGCGCTCTATGGAGCTCTCTATGGCACTCTCTATGGCTCTCTATGGAGCTCTCTGTGGAGCTCTCTATGGCGCTCTCTATGGCACTCTATGGCGCTCTCTATGGAGCTCTCTATGGCTCTCTATGGCGCTCTCTATGGCGCTCTATGGAGTTCTCTATGGAGCTCTCTATGGCGCTCTCTATGGAGCTCTCTATGGCGCTCTCTATGGAGCTCTCTATGGCACCCTATGGAGTTCTCTATGGAGCTCTCTATGGCGCTCTATGGAGCTCTCTATGGCGCTCTATGGAGCTCTCTATGGCGCTCTCTATGGCACTCTCTATGGCTCTCTATGGAGCTCTCTGTGGAGCTCTCTATGGCGCTCTCTATGGCGCTCTCTATGGAGCTCTCTATGGCTCTCTATGGCGCTCTCTATGGCTCTCTATGGAGCTCTCTATGGAGCTCTCTATGGAGCCGGTTCACATATCTCCGCAGCGGCTCCAGTAAGTTTTGAACATAATTGCTGTGCGTCTTTTGGTCTGTTTTAGATCAGTCAACAAATTCAGGCTGAAATGGAGAACCAGGACACACCGGACCCCTACTGTGGACCACATGCAGCTCATATGTGAGCCCAGCCTAATAGAGCCAGTTTACATGTTAAAATCTTTTGTTCAGCTTCAGGAATGGCAGCTAATTGGAGTAAAAGTAGAATGGAGGGGGGGGGGGGGGGGGAATGTATCACATAGAAGGTGTCTCTATTGTGAAGGAAACAAAAGTTCTGGGTGTAACCTTTGATAGAGATTTGAAAGGAGAGGAACAGGAACCTAAGCCCCATACACACTATTAGATTTTCTGCAGATTTTTGTCTTCAGATTACAGAATCCATGTAGTGCGAGGGCCGGCCTGATTGCATACAAATTGAAACTCTTAAGGTTTGACCTCATATATTAGACGGTTTTGGTAAATCTGAAGACAAAAATCTGCAGAAAATCGAATAGTGTGTATGGGGGTCTTAAGGGAACTTGCATTGTCAGGGAAGACTTTGGCTGGTAGCCCTATTATATTACCACATTAGTATTTCCACCCTCCGTTTTGTTGATACAAAGGACCACCAGACAAATATTCTTCTATTTTTGGGGATCTTTAATGGAGCACTTATCCCTCTATAAAATAAAGCTGGGACAATCGAATGGTGGGTTTGATTTCCCGAATATAAGGAATTCTATCCATTTGCACTACTGGTGCATTATTCTCAGAATGCGGAAAGTTGGAGATCGGCACCAATCACGATAAGATGAGTAGAAAAAATACTGCGCTAAGTAAACTAAATATGTACAAAGGAGCAGCTGAAACAAGTGAGATCCACAAATATATAAGAATAATAATTATAGTGAGACCGCGCTAAAAATTCATGTGATAAATAGATCGACCACATATATATATAAATATATCTGAAATTACTTCCAACACACCAAAAAGTGAAAAAAGATATATAAATAAAAAATAGTTCATAGAATACAAAAATGAATAAATGAACTTTTGAATTGACTCCAAAATACCACCATAAATCCCTGCACCTCCCCCACATAAAGTGCGTGCTTACTGGAAGGCAAGCTAGGGCTAATACCCAGCCAGGGCCTTTATCCAGGGAGTATATACCACCAACTCAGAGATTACTCAGCACAATGACGTCAGCACGCCACTCCCCCCCCCCCCCCCCCGATGCAGGTTTCGTCACACATTGACGTCGTCCTGAGGCACCTCTGGCCAAATGCTGTACTGCACCGCCCATTAGCTTGAATTCCGCTCGTTTTGCGAGACAACACTCGAGTCAGAATTAAAAAAAAAAAAAGTTGCTTGTCTTTCAAAACGCTCGTTAACCGCGTTACTCGTAAACCAAGGTTCCACTGTAAATGGAAATTTTTGGTTTGTGACGAGTGTCTGCTGATTGTGACGAGTGTCTGCTGATTGTGACAAGTGTCTGCTGATTGTGACGAGTGTCTGCTGATTGTGACGAGTGTCTGCTGATTGTGACGAGTGTCTGCTGATTGTGAAAAGTGTCTGCTAATTGTGACGAGTGTCTGCTGATTGTGACGAGTGTCTGCTGATTGTGACGAGTGTCTGCTGATTGTGACGAGTGTCTGCTGATTGTGACAAGTGTCTGCTGATTGTGACGAGTGTCTGCTGATTGTGACGAGTGTCTGCTGATTGTGACGAGTGTCTGCTGATTGTGACGAGTGTCTGCTGATTGTGACGAGTGTCTGCAGATTGTGACGAGTGTCTGCAGATTGTGACGAGTGTCTGCAGATTGTGACGAGTCTCTGCTGATTGTGACGAGTGTCTGCTGATTGTGACGAGTGTCTGCAGATTGTGACGAGTGTCTGCTGATTGTGAAAAGTGTCTGCTGATTGTGACGAGTGTCTGCTGATTGTGACGAGTGTCTGCAGATTGTGACGAGTGTCTGCTGATTGTGACGAGTGTCTACTGATTGTGACGAGTGTCTGCAGATTGTGACGAGTGTCTGCTGATTGTGACGAGTGTCTGCTGATTGTGACGAGTGTCTGCAGATTGTGACGAGTGTCTGCTGATTGTGACGAGTGTCTGCTGATTGTGACGAGTGTCTGCTGATTGTGACGGGTGTCTGCAGATTGTGACGAGTGTCTGCTGATTGTGACGGGTGTCTGCAGATTGTGACGAGTGTCTGCTGATTGTGACGAGTGTCTGCTGATTGTGACGAGTGTCTGCTGATTGTGATGGGTGTCTGCAGATTGTGACGAGTGTCTGCAGATTGTGACGAGTGTCTGCTGATTGTGACGAGTGTCTGCTGATTGTGACGAGTGTCTGCTGATTGTGATGAGTGTCTGCAGATTGTGACGAGTGTCTGCTGATTGTGACGAGTGTCTGCAGATTGTGACGAGTGTCTGCAGATTGTGACGAGTGTCTGCTGATTGTGACGAGTGTCTGCAGATTGTGACGAGTGTCTGCAGATTGTGACGAGTGTCTGCTGATTGTGACGAGTGTCTGCAGATTGTGACGAGTGTCTGCTGATTGTGACGAGTGTCTGCTGATTGTGACGAGTGTCTGCTGATTGTGAAAAGTGTCTGCTGATTGTGACGAGTGTCTGCAGATTGTGACGAGTGTCTGCTGATTGTGACGAGTGTCTGCAGATTGTGACGAGTGTCTGCTGATTGTGACGAGTGTCTGCAGATTGTGACGAGTGTCTGCTGATTGTGACGAGTGTCTGCTGATTGTGACGAGTGTCTGCAGATTGTGACGAGTGTCTGCTGATTGTGACGAGTGTCTGCAGATTGTGACGAGTGTCTGCTGATTGTGACGAGTGTCTGCTGATTGTGACGAGTGTCTGCAGATTGTGACGAGTGTCTGCTGATTGTGACGAGTGTCTGCTGATTGTGACGAGTGTCTGCTGATTGTGACGAGTGTCTGCTGATTGTGACGAGTGTCTGCTGATTGTGACGAGTGTCTGCAGATTGTGACGAGTGTCTGCTGATTGTGACGAGTGTCTGCTGATTGTGACGAGTGTCTGCAGATTGTGACGAGTGTCTGCAGATTGTGACGAGTGTCTGCTGATTGTGACGAGTCTCTGCAGATTGTGACGAGTGTCTGCTGATTGTGACGAGTGTCTGCTGATTGTGACGAGTGTCTGCAGATTGTGACGAGTGTCTGCAGATTGTGACGAGTGTCTGCTGATTGTGACGAGTGTCTGCTGATTGTGACGAGTGTCTGCTGATTGTGACGAGTGTCTGCTGATTGTGACGAGTGTCTGCTGATTGTGACGAGTGTCTGCAGATTGTGACGAGTGTCTGCTGATTGTGACGAGTGTCTGCTGATTGTGACGAGTGTCTGCAGATTGTGACGAGTGTCTGCTGATTGTGACGAGTGTCTGCAGATTGTGACGAGTGTCTGCTGATTGTGACGAGTGTCTGCTGATTGTGACGAGTGTCTGCAGATTGTGACGAGTGTCTGCTGATTGTGACGAGTGTCTGCTGATTGTGACGAGTGTCTGCTGATTGTGACGAGTGTCTGCTGATTGTGACGAGTGTCTGCTGATTGTGACGAGTGTCTGCTGATTGTGACGAGTGTCTGCAGATTGTGACGAGTGTCTGCTGATTGTGACGAGTGTCTGCTGATTGTGACGAGTGTCTGCAGATTGTGACGAGTGTCTGCTGATTGTGACGAGTGTCTGCAGATTGTGACGAGTGTCTGCTGATTGTGACGAGTGTCTGCTGATTGTGACGAGTGTCTGCAGATTGTGACGAGTGTCTGCTGATTGTGACGAGTGTCTGCTGATTGTGACGAGTGTCTGCTGATTGTGACGAGTGTCTGCTGATTGTGACGAGTGTCTGCTGATTGTGACGAGTGTCTGCAGATTGTGACGAGTGTCTGCTGATTGTGACGAGTGTCTGCAGATTGTGACGAGTGTCTGCTGATTGTGACGAGTGTCTGCAGATTGTGACGAGTGTCTGCTGATTGTGACGAGTGTCTGCTGATTGTGACGAGTGTCTGCAGATTGTGACGAGTGTCTGCTGATTGTGACGAGTGTCTGCTGATTGTGACGAGTGTCTGCTGATTGTGACGAGTGTCTGCTGATTGTGACGAGTGTCTGCTGATTGTGACGAGTGTCTGCAGATTGTGACGAGTGTCTGCTGATTGTGACGAGTGTCTGCTGATTGTGACGAGTGTCTGCAGATTGTGACGAGTGTCTGCAGATTGTGACGAGTGTCTGCTGATTGTGACGAGTCTCTGCAGATTGTGACGAGTGTCTGCTGATTGTGACGAGTGTCTGCTGATTGTGACGAGTGTCTGCAGATTGTGACGAGTGTCTGCAGATTGTGACGAGTGTCTGCTGATTGTGACGAGTGTCTGCTGATTGTGACGAGTGTCTGCTGATTGTGACGAGTGTCTGCTGATTGTGACGAGTGTCTGCTGATTGTGACGAGTGTCTGCAGATTGTGACGAGTGTCTGCTGATTGTGACGAGTGTCTGCAGATTGTGACGAGTGTCTGCTGATTGTGACGAGTGTCTGCAGATTGTGACGAGTGTCTGCTGATTCCCGCTATGCAGCTGTAAAGACATGTAGATGAGGTTGTCCTGCTCTATAGCGATCTTCTCTCTCATTGTCCCCGGCAGGAGGCCGTCCTTCCGCTTCTCTTTATTGGTATAACCCTCATGGAGCTCAGATAAGATATATTTTGACATTTTTAGCTTGATAAACTCTTTTTAGTGATGTTTGACTTCTCATTTTTATATTCTTTATCAGTTCTGCACTTTATTTGGCTGCTTTTCCTTAGAAATGATCTGTGGAGTCGCTATGAGTAGAGCGGCCTCTGTGTGCCGCCGGAGACCTCGCTGAGGCCGCTGATCCGTTATACTCTCTGGTTTCTCTTCACATCGAATAAATCTTTTGCCTTTTACTAAAGATTTCCGTGGAGAGGAACAATTATGAGTTTCTAGTAATTTTTTGATGCCTGGCTGATGCTGGGCTTGCTAATTTGGCGAGTTCCTTTGATTCGGGAAGATGCTGAGAGGGTGTTAATGTTGGTGGTCAGTGTGGCCTAGGAAACCATTCCATGGTCTTGGTCTACCTGCAAGTTGTCGGACCGTTGGATAAATGTGGAGGAGCTGGCTGTGTCCTACAGAGCTTCGTCTTCTCTAATTTGCAGGGAATTCTCCATCGTAGCTCAGTCATTATTTTTCCACCCGTTATGTTGCTGAGCTTTCCTACCTTCACCTACTTTTTCTGTCATCTCATGTTCTGCCTGCATTAAATAGAGTCACAGAGACCCAGTTATGACATCAATGGGTCTAAAATAAGAGATGAAATGACAACAGAAAAAGGTTTTATATAAAAAAATCATTAGAATGTTGCTGAGGGGGGAACCAGGGAAGGTAAAATATAAGCCGATGAAACTTCAGCTTTAATATAGAAAGTTTCTGGTGACCCATCGCAGTTCTCTGACCTTCTCTCTCTCCTGTTGGTAGTAATTTGATCGGTGATGTTTGTGTCCTGGAAGATATGACGTGTCACATGCCGCTCATCGAGATCCGGATCACAGAGTGCTTTGGTGAGTAGATGGAGGCAGCTGTGATTTCTGAACACATTCATATCATCAGAAAACTTCTAAAGTAACACTAAGGGGTCTATTTAATGACAAGTTCCCTGGACCGGTGTCACGCGCATTCACACAGCCATCACTAATTGTCAACATATATCGCCTAACGTGTTTATTTCCTATGATCGTCAGCTCCATCCAGGGGCAGTAATGAGGTATTTTCCTGATTGAGTTATTTCAGGAATATACCACATAATGGTCAGTAGATGGAGCTCATGATCATTGGAGATACACATAGTAGACAAAACATGGGGATAGATGACATCTGTGTGAATGCAGGAGACATTCATCCAGGGAATTTCTTTGTAAATAGACCTTAAAGTGATTCTAAAGGTTGTTTTCTTTTTTTTAAAAAGCAAACATGTCATACTGACCTGCTCTGTGCAGTGGCTGTGCACAGAGCATCCCCAATCCTCTTCTTATTGGGTCCCCCACCGGCGGTCCTCCCCCTTGACCAGTGCCCCAAATAGCAGGCCGCTTGCTATGTGAGGAACCGGTGCACACTCGCTCCCGAGCCCTGCTCTATTCATCTATAAGACACATAGAGCCAAGACTCGGCCAACGCCCTCTCTCCTCATTGGTTCACTGGCTGTGATTGACAGCAACGGGAGCCAATGCTCCCTCTGCTGTGTCTCCACTAATGTGAAGAGAGACCTGGGACAGCCGAGGCTCACGTGCACATCACTGGATCGAGAGGAGACTCAGGTGAGTATTGGGGGGGGCAGGAGCAGCACACAGAAGGTTTTTTTTTACCTTCTTGCATTGAAGCCAACCACTTTACATGCCCCATGCCGGGTACAGGCAATGACTGAATAGAAGTTATTCAAAGTCTGACTACACCCAAAAGAGATACGTGACACGGGGTGTATACTGGCATTATAATTCACCTTTTAGATTTTAAAATGAACTAGCAAGTTTTGCTCTTACAAGGAGTCCCACTGCAGCTGCTGCTTTGTTTTCTAAATTTTATATGACGGATAAATGCAGCAGGAGAAGGAAGACTGCTCCATGATGTTAGATTGGGGGATTTCCAGGCTCCAGTTCACGTGAACTATCAGAAGTTGCTGTGGCCTCATACATTATATGACCCAAAGTCTATGGACACCTGACCATCACATCTACAGTACATTCCATTCCAGAACCATGGCTGGTATTATTGGGCTGCCCCCTTTGTGGGTATAACTCTTCTAGGAGGGCTTTCTACAAGATTGTGGAGGGTGTCTGTGTGAATTTGTGCCCATTTGTGAGGTCAGGTTCTGATGTTGGATGAGAAGACCTGGCTCGCTATCGGTCCTTCAATTCTTCCCAAAGCTGTTCAGGAGGGTTAAGGTGAGAGCTCTGAGCTTGTTGGACTTTCCATACCAAAACCATGACTATTAAAATATATTTGCACCCCCCCCCCCCCCCCCCCCCATGGCCATTAGGATTGAGTTGCCCCCCTCCTTTTGTGGCTATAACATTCCACTGAATTTTGGAGGTTGTCTGTGGGAATTTGCACTCATTTCTGAGGTCAAGTATTGGTGTTGGATGTGAAGACCTGGCTCACCACTGGTGTTCCAATTCATCCCAAAGGTGTTCAGGAGATCAGGACACTTCTGTTCCTCCACAACAAACTCATCAAACCAAGTCTTTATGGAGATGTTGGTTGAGAAGTTTTGACTCATTCTAATTCATCCCAAAGGTGTTCAGTAGGGTTGAGGTCAGGACACTCGAGTTCCTCCACACCAAACTGGTCACATCATGTCTTTATGGACCTGGCTTTGTACACAGGGGGGCACAGTCATGGGGGAACAGAAAAGGGTCTTCACCAAACTGTTACCACAAGGTTGGAAGAGGCCAATTGTCTACAATGTTGTTGTATCTCGTAGTATTAACAGTATACTTCACTGAAGTCCTGACCTGAACCCCATCATTTGGAAGGAGAGACCCATGGTATTTGACCATATAATGTATGTTGATATTGCTTACATTGTTGCCGTATAATATACAGGATCCAATTACACATAACAACCAATCAGCACTCATATTTTGCTGTTCTCCTCTAATGACCTAATGGATCTTTCTGCAGATGAAGGGATTGATGTCCGATTACGAGGAATAAAGATCAAGTCCTCCAAGGAAAGGGATTTGGGTCTCAGGGCTGACATGTTTCTTCCCCCTAACCTGGTACGATACCCGCGACTGGAGGCCATCGACCCCGACGTCTTGTACAGGAGAGCCATGATCCTCCAGAGGTCAGATTTTCCACCAATCTCTTCCTGTACCCATTGGATGGGTCATGATGTAGAAGATATTGGAGCTTTAACAAGTTCAGGAAGAAAAAATATATTTTTTAGCTTTGGAGTGAGTGGAATTAGAGCCATTATTGAGTGTTACAAACCACCACACTTTCCATAAGGAAATGTGCTCTTTCTTGCTGTTGTTTTGACTACAGTTTCACCAGACATGAAGTAATAAAAAATCGACAACACAGATATAAATCTCAAGAATTCTTCAGGTGGTGAGGAGCGCTTTATTACTTAGGAGTCCATCTATAGAAAACTCACTGTACGAAATTATATTCACACAGCTGCAGTGAAAAATCTCCAATGATCCTCAGCGCCATCTACTGTCCATAATGTGGTATTTTGCTCATTGAAGTATTTCAGGAAAATAACACATTATGGCCACTAGATGGCAGTTATGATTTAAGGAAGTAATCATAGTAAAGAAGATCTATCACCTGTGCACACAGCACTTGTTCCCGTCTAAATCTGTGCTGCGCTGTGTGGTTGGATATCTAGACCCATCCACTTGTCTGAGTGTCTGACAACACAGAGGGATGAAGGTGGATTTCTGAGTGATAGCTTAGGACAGGGGTCTCCAAACTTTTCAAGCAAAGGGCCAGCTTACCGTCCTTCAGACTTTAGGGGGGGTTGGATTGTGGCCAGTGGAAAATGTCTGAGGCCCAGCTTCAGTGAGAATAAACATGCCCTCAGGGTTTGTGGTCAGTAGGAGGAGGAGTAATGCCCCATCATTGGTATTATTGGGAGTAATATTATCTCATCATCGGTATCAGTGGAAGATATAGTGCCCCATTGTTGGTGTCAGTAGGAGGAATATCATATCATTGGCAGAAAAAAGTACTCCAAGGGCCAGATAAAGGCCAGCAAAGGGCCACATCCGGAGAAAAACACAAGCTGACAGCAGCACACAGCGGTCACTACACTAGGGGGTCTCAGTCTGGTGTAGTCAGTGTGTGACGTTGTCAGCTTGTGTTTTTATGAATGAAATCCCATCAATCCTAACGATGACCATTCCCACTCTCTGTGCCCCCGAATAGAAGGTCCAGACTTGGTGTAGACTGAAGAGGAGAGATGAAGAGTCAGCAGCTGCCGGATGGAGAGGTTTGGGGGGGCTCAGTGCCGGCTGTAACTCCCCCATCATGGGAAAACCTTTACTTTTAGTCTGGAGGGGGGAGGGGGAGCTACAACCATCAATGACAGAAAAGAAAGTTGTATTTTATTCGGCATCCTCGGCTCAGGTTTGAATGGGGACAAGTTCTATGTTCACCGGAACCCCCCCCCCCCCCCGGGGGACGTAACAAGCGCCGTCTTCTTCTGGCCATAAAGATTTAAACAAGACATGGCGAGTTTTTACTGCCGCTGAGTGATTTCTTTTCTAAATAGACCCCATAACTTGTATTTTCTTTATCCTAAGACTTGTGTCGGTGATCTTTAGGAAAAAGTAAATCTAGGATAAGGAATAGAAGCGTCACTCCACATACAGAATAAGATTTTATTTGAAATCTCCAAGGAGAAGCCAATGTCTTTATGTCCTCCCCTCTCAGCCATCTCTATAGCCCTGAAGAAGGGAAACTCACATCCCCCGAAACGTCTTGGCTTTTCCTTGGAATTTTTAAATAAAATATTTTAAATCGCAGGAAGTGGTTCTTCTGTTCACCAATGTAATCCCTCCTGATCTAGGGGCAAAAAAGAGAGAAAGAAATTCTGGAACTTTGAATGTGCCACAGAGAGATCAAACACATACACTAATATTTTCAAAAGTATTGGGACGCCTGCCTTTACACACACATAAACTTTAATGGCACCCCAGTCTTAGTCCGGAGGGTTCAATATTGAGTTGGCTCCGCCCTTTGCAGCTATAACAGCTTCACCTCTTCTGGGAAGGCGTCCACAAGGTTTAGGAGGGTGTCTATGGGAATGTTTGACCGTTCTTCCAGAAGAGCATGTGTGAGGTCAGGCACTGATGTTGGACGAGAAGGCCTAGCTCGCAGTCTCCGCTCTAATTCATCGGGTTGAGGTCAGGACTCTGTGCAGGCCAGTCAAGTTCCTCCCCCCCCAAACTCGCTCATCCATGTCTTTATGGACCTTGCTTTGTGCACTGGTGGGCAGTCATGTTGGAACAGGAAGGGGAACAAAGTTGGGAGCATAAAATTGTCCAAAATGTCTTAGTATGCTGACGCCTTAAGAGTTCCCTTCACTGGGGGCCAAGCCCAACTTCTGAAAAACAAACCCACACCATAATCCCCCCTCCACTCCACCTCCTCCACCAAATGATTTGGACCAGTGCACAAAGCAAGGTCCATAAAGACATGGATGAGCGAGTTTGGGCTGGAGGAAGTTGACTGGCCTGCACAGAATCCTGACCTCAACCCTATAGAACACCTTTGGGATGAATTAGAGCAGAGACTGCGAGCCAGGCCTTCTCATCATAAATGCTCTTCTGGAAGAACGGTCAAACATTCCCATAGACACCCTCCTAAACCTTGTGGACGGCCTTCCCAGAAGAGGTGAAGCTGTTATAACTGCAAAGGGCGGAGCCAACTCAATATTGAACCCTCCGGACTAATGCCCTGTACACACGGCTGGATTTTCCGATGGAAAATGTGTGATAGGACCTTGTTGTCGGAAATTCCGACCGTGTGTGGGCTCCATCACACATTTTCCATCGGATTTTCCGACACACAAAGTTGGAGAGCAGGATATAAAATTTTCCGACAACAAAATCCGTTGTCGGAAATTCCGATCGTGTGTACACAAATCCGACGGACAAAGTGCCACGCATGCTCAGAATAAATAAAGAGATGAAAGCTATTGGCCACTGCCCCGTTTATAGTCCCGGCGTACGTGTTTTACATCACCGCGTTCAGAACGATCGGATTTTCCGACAACTTTGTGTGACCGTGTGCATGGAAGACAAGTTTGAGCCAACATCCGTCGGAAAAAATCCATGGATTTTGTTGTCGGAATGTCTGATCAATGTCCGATCGTGTGTACGCCCTATAAGACTGGGATGCCATTAAAGTTCATGTGTGTAAAGGCAGGCGTCCCAATACTTTTGGTAATATAGTGTATATATATCTCATAACAGGTCCCCTTCGGTTTTATGGTGCAGATGGTCAGTGGGATGATTTTAGACACCAAACTGTCCCTGAAATGTGAGGTCTATCCCTATATAACTGTATATGATAATGATGTACAGAATGGTCGGCCAATCACCTCCTGTCCTCTTCTCCAGGTTTGTCAGGCTTCTTGACAACGTCATCAATCACCTCGTCCCCACCTGGGACCACAGCATCGGCACTTTCAGCCAGCTTAAGGTGAGAGTTTCTTACCATCCGCTTCGTAGATCGAATGTTATGACTCTCCACTTCCTGTGTATATATATATATATATATATATATATACCCCGCTGATCACCCGTATACTCTGCTCCTGAATGCAGCACATTAAGCAGTTCCTGTTGATGTCGAAGCGCCGCACCGCGCTCATCACTCAGTGCTTGAAGGACTCAGAAACCACCAAACCCAACGTCATGCCTCGATTGTACATCAACCGCCGACTGGCCGTGGAGCACCGAGATAACCCTGCGTTAGACCCCACCTACAAGAAGACCGTGTTCAGCCAGGTATGGTGGTTACTGAATGGGTGATCTATGGGGGGGATGGATAAGGGGTAACTATAACCATAGCAGCCCATGAAGGTGCCATGGGGCCCGGAGGACAGAGGGGGCCTGGAGGACAGGGGGGCCTGGAGGACGGAGGGGGTCCGGAGGACGGGGGGGGCCCAGAGGACAGGGGGGGACCCAGAGGACAGAGGGGGCCTGGAGGACAGAGGGGGGATGGAGGGGGGCCCGGAGGACGGAGGGGGCCCCGGGGAAGGAGGGGGGCCCGGGGGACGGTGGGGGGCCCGGAGGACGCAGGGGGCCCAGAGGACAGAGGGGGGACGGAGGGGGCCCAGTCAACGGGGGGGGGTCCAGAGGACGGAGGGGGCCCGGAGGACGGAGGGGGCCCAGAGAACGGGGGGGTCCAGAGGACGGAGGGGGCCCGGAGGACGGAGGGGGCCCAGAGGACGGAGGGGGGCCCAGAGGACGGAGGGGGGCCCGGAGGACGGAGGGGGGCCCGGAGGACGGAGGGGGCCCAAGTGGGATCTGAAAAGGGCTTGTGAGGGTAAAAGGTGTATTCTGATTTATTCCTTGCCCTCTATTCCCTTTCCATTAAGACTATTTCCTATGTATCACCCACCCAAACCAGTTATAGAAGATTTCCAGGTAGGGATATCTTTACATAGTTACATTGTTTCAGCTCAGACCAATATAACAATGTATATACCATACCGGGGAGAACCCTCTAGAACAATCTTTTTACCCCAGAGGAACCCCTAAAATAAATTTTGAGGTCTCAAGGAACCCTTACTGACATCAATTACTTGTGGTCCAATGAGAAAGATGCCCCTTACATTGTTGGTCAGTAGGAAGAATTCCACCCCGTACGGAGAGATCATTGGTGTCATGAAATTGGCCTGAAACGGCACCGAGTCCCTTCCCCCGCTCCTGTCTTTGCTAGAACATTGTCCCTCCTGATCCTGCTGAGGCCGAACCCTCCGCCATATTGTGCCCACTCCATGCCAGAGAATTTTAAGTACCGTAGTTTGGCGCCATTTCACAGGCGGATGCAATTTTAAAGTGTGAAATGTTTGGTATCTATTTACTCGGCGTAACATCATCTTTTATGTTGTACATTTTTTTTAAACACCCATCATTTTATTCTATAGGGCCTCTGCAAATATATATATATATACACAGTGGAATCTCGGATTGCGAGTAACGCGGTTAACGAGCGTTTCACAATCCAAGCACTGTATTTTTAAAAATCATAACTCGGTTTGCGACTGTTGTCTCGCAAAATGAGCATGATTCAAGCCAAAGCAGTGTGCAGTACCACTTTTGGCCTGAGGTGGGGGGGGGGCGCCGGAGCAGAGCCGAACGTCACGTTCGGAAATGCACGGAAAGGCCCGAGTACAGCACGGCTGACCTCAGCAAATCTCGGGTAGGAAGTCTTGCCGAGGTCAGCCGACGTGTCCTCTGGCCTTTTCGGTTGTTTCCAAGGCTCTCTGGCGCCCTCCCCCCGCCTCTGGCTGCATGCGGTATTGCATACCATTGAAGTCAATGCGGAACAAATTATTTTCGTTTCCATCGACTTCAATGGGAAAACTCACTTTGATATGCGAGTACTTTGGATTACGAGCATTCTCCTGGAGCAGATTATGCTCGTAATCCGAGGTTCCACTGTATATATATATATAATGTTTGGGGGTTCTGAGTAATTTTCTAGCCAAAAAAAGTGGATTTTTACATGTAGGAGTGAAGTGTCAGAATTGGCCGGTCAGCAAGTGCTTAAAGAGACGTCTCCCTCTCCTTCCTCTGCAGGAGTCTCCAAACTACGGCCCTCCAGTTATTCAGGAACTACAAATCCCATCATGCCCAGTCATGTCTGTGAATGTCAGAGTTCTACAATGCCTCATGGGATGTGTAGTTCTGCAACAGCTGGAGGGCCGTAGTTTGGAGATCCCCACTGTAGGGGTCATTAGTACTCATAGGACTGGGTTCTCTGTACGCACCTCCTCCATACCTCTCCCGGGACCCTCCAGGGAAGTAGCCTCACTCAGGGTATGCTTGGCCCAGGCTAAAGAGCCTTTTGTAGACCCCCCCCCTCCCAGCCCCCAGCTCCCAGCCCCCAGCTCCATAAGGGCCAGGAAGTCTACAGCCAGTGCTCCTGGGTGCAGATCTACTCCCCCCCCCCCCCCAGCCCCCTGCCCCCTGCCCCCTGCCCCCTGCCTTCTGCCTTGCCCAGGGCCTCCATGTATTGGTTACACCTGAGCCAGTGTGAGGTGTTTGGCTCCTCCCAACCTGGCTTATATCTGGGCCCTGACCCACCCATGACATCACTACAGGAGGGCTCTAACTAAAAGGGACCTAACACCTGATGACACGGTCTACTGTAACCAGACGCTATTCTGGAACAGAGCCTCTTGGTGGGAAGCTAGCTGCACCTGCCTACACATTGCTGGCTCTGCCAAGTGGTGGTGGTCCTGGAACTATGGAGACGCCATCGATTGATAAAGTCAATCAGTCACAACCCAAGTAACCCCTGGTACCCTCTTGAGGAACCCTGGTTGAGAATGGCTGCTGTAGAAGCTGGAAGTCACGGTATAGACACCACTACTGCACTGCTACTCTACTGATCTCCGGGAGATTCCGGGTCCCACGCCGAGCCGCTACAATCTGAACTCAGGCGATCGGCCTCTCGGCACGGCAACATTCAGAGATCTCTTTACATTTTCTAATGAGTGTTCTCTATACGGAGGAGGCGGAGCATCAGGGAGGTGATGTGAAGATCTCCGCCATTCCCAACCACAGAATTCGTTACATTTATCTCCTGTGTGTGATTGTTACATCCTCTCTTCTGTCCAAAGGCCCTGAGACTGCTGCTGGGTGCCGCCATCTTGGATGTGATGTCAGCAGCCCCAGCAGACTGAAAGCCGCCACTCAAGTGACACTCTATAGCGGGGGATGGAAACCTCGGCCCTCCAGCTGGGGTGAAACTACAAATCCCATCATCCCTCTGCCTCTAGGAGTCACACCTGTGATTGTCGGGGTCCTGCGATGTCTCATGGGACCCCTGATCTATAGTGTTCCCCGTCACTCTAGTTTCACATCTAGGCGGCTGCAGTTGACACGTTTTTCCGGTGCATTTTGTGGTGCGTTTTGTGGTGCATTTTGCGGTTGACACGTTTTTCCGGTGCGTTTTGTGGTGCATTTTGCGGTTGACACGTTTTTCCGGTGCGTTTTGTGGTGCATTTTGTGGTGTGTTTTTGCAGTAAGTTTTCATGCGTTTTGCATTTTTCTCTCTGTGTAAAGCTGGTTGTTGAGCGGATTAGAAAGTTGGACGCTGCGTCCGAACAACCGCTCAGTCATCAGCTGTCAGCGGAGTTCCCCGCTCACAGCTGAATGTAAAAAAAAGACTTACCAGCAATAAAAAAAATTGTGAAAAAACGGCGCGGGTCCCCCCCCCCCCCCCCCCGATCCATAACTTTGGGTCTGCTATGGATTTTGAGGTGGAACCCCATGCCAACATTTTTTAAAAACATGATGTGAGGTCCCCCCAAAATCCACATCAGACACTTATTCAGCCCAGGAAAGGGAGGGGATGAGCGAGCGCCCCACCCCCTCCTCAACCATACCAGGCCACATGTCCTCAACACGGGGGAGGGCGGGGGGATCATTTATTTTTGGGGGGATAAAGGGGTCCAGTCATGCATTTACAGTATATATATATATAAAACAAGTAAAAATGTCATTTTTGAATTGAATGGGTGTGATTACCTGAATATTACTTTATTTCGGCAGTTTGCAATTCCTCTACAGCAGGCAGAGTGGGGGAGGGGCAGAATTTGGGGCGGATCGGACATCCTGCATGCAGATTGGCTGACAAGGAACAAGCTGGCTGGGAGATACAGCGATGAGAGAGATGACCTCATCAGTCTGTTGCTGCTCCTTCACTGTCCAATCACAGGCTGGGGGGAGGGTGACCTCGCCGTGTTGCCTAACTGCAGTACAGGAAAGTCGGGTCTGTAGATGGGCTGTGCTGTGTGACAGAGCTGTGAGAAAGGGTCAGAACTGGATGGACAGAAGTGTAACAATGTAGAACATCCCCAATATATGTATTTCAATGGTAAATTCCGGAGTTCATCTTTATGAAATATAAATCCTATATTCTCATGTATTGATCTTCTCCTTGTCTGATGTCAGGTGTACGAGGGTCTGAAGCCCACCGATAAGTCTGAGAAGCCTCTGGATTACAGGTCAGTCTGGGAATATATCTGCTAATCATTCTATTCATTGACATTACGGGACCTGTAAATGTCCCCTCCCCCCCCCCCCCTTATATACTGATACAAACAACGGGCTAAATATGACTGAGAGACAGAAAATGCAATTCATGGCTTTTTGTGTTGTGGGAGGAAATCTGAACACGTGGAGGAAACTCACAGAAACTGGGGGGGGGCAATATACCAACTCCATTCAGATAATGGCCATGGTGGCAACCGGAACCAGAATCCCAGTGCTACAAGGCTGCAAAATAACTACTTAGCTGTTGTGTTTATATTTTATGGATGCCGATGCCGGGACGGTGCATCAAGGACAGTGCATCAGTGCCGGTGCGTCGGGGACGATGTGCGGGGACGGTGCATCAGAGACTTGCGTCAGGGCCGGCACGTCGGGGCCGGTGTACTGGGGACTGTGCGTCGGGGGCCAGTGTGCCGTGGCCGGTGCAAACAAAATGACATACAAGCTAATTTTTATTATTATTATTGAAGACTTGTATACCGTAGCAGCCAACATACTTAGGTCCATATACAGGCCAATCACTGCTATACAGGATTTATATAGTAGCCAACACAGAATCTAGCAAAAGAGATAAATGCCCCAAGTGCCGCACACCAACAAACCAGACAGTCACTTAGATAAAAAACAGCCTCAGCCCAGCTCCACCCAGGCCATGCTCCGACGCGTTTCGCCCCACCCACGGGGCTTAGTCATGGAGATGTGGCCAACACATATAAGACCATATACAGTCCAGCTATTATTATTATTAATTTTATACTGGAATTATTTAGCAGCTACCGTAGCATACACAGGACACTTCATGGAGCTCCTGTGATATTCGATGTTCTGGTATTTCGGGAGATTGCAAAGTCATACAATTCTTTTTTTTTTTGTTGCAAATCCTTTATTTAATCTTCCAAACAATAAGATTTAATCAAAAACAATCACAAAAGATGTGAGGAGTGTCACCGCTCGGGAGGTTTACAGATTATTAATATAAGACAGAAACATCGGGATGGTAACAAACCAGAAGTAAGGTGAATAATTCCTGTGAGGCCAATTAGAGAACCAGGAACTCGGATCATCTGATATTTCCCTACAAGTCCATTTTATAGATTGCGTATAGATTGGCACTATAGTGAAATATACATTGTTGCACTTTAAACATCTGATATTATGAACAGATGAAAGCGCTAAATTACTTCTGAGCGTTTTTTCACATCCCCCTCGTCCTGAATATGGAGATTTCGTAGATTTTCTGCTCTGTGCCGTCATCTCGCTGCTCATCACACAAAGCCCCGAATCTCCCGTCACTCTCCGTCCTCCCAATACTCGGGGTCCAATAATCGTGTTTTGTGATTGTCAGGTGGCCGGTACGCTATGACCAATGGTGGGAATGTAAGTTCATCGCAGAGGGGATCATTGATCAAGGTACGTTCTGATTTCCCTATATTCTAATAATTACAATACTTTGTACTATGGAAGAGGAGGAGCCCAAAGAAATAAAAGTTCCAGGAAGTCTCCTGTATCATGTCCGCAGTCTCTGATCATCTCCTGTATCATGTCCGCAGTCTCTGATCATCTCCTGTACTATGTCTGCAGTCTCTGACCATCTCCTGTATTATGTCTGCAGTCTCTGATCATCTCCTGTATTATGTCTGCAGTCTCTGATCATCTCCTGTATTATGTCTGCAGTCTCTGATCATCTCCTGTATCATGTCCGCAGTCTCTGATCATCTCCTGTACTATGTCTGCAGTCTCTGATCATCTCCTGTATTATGTCCGCAGTCTCTGATCATCTCCTGTACTATGTCTGCAGTCTCTGATCATCTCCTGTATTATGTCCGCAGTCTCTGATCATCTCCTGTATTATGTCCGCAGTCTCTGATCATCTCCTGTATCATGTCCGCAGTCTCTGATCATCTCCTGTACTATGTCTGCAGTCTCTGATCATCTCCTGTATTATGTCCGCAGTCTCTGATCATCTCCTGTATTATGTCTGCAGTCTCTGATCATCTCCTGTATCATGTCCGCAGTCTCTGATCATCTCCTGTACTATGTCTGCAGTCTCTGATCATCTTCTGTATTATGTCCGCAGTCTCTGATCATCTC
Source organism: Lithobates septentrionalis (assembly GCA_037952835.1). Lineage (NCBI taxonomy): Eukaryota > Metazoa > Chordata > Amphibia > Anura > Ranidae > Lithobates > Lithobates septentrionalis. The sequence goes on from JBBDGP010005340.1 coordinate 81,735, forward strand.
CTGTACTATGTCTGCAGTCTCTGATCATCTCCTGTATCATGTCCGCAGTCTCTGATCATCTCCTGTACTATGTCTGCAGTCTCTGATCATCTTCTGTATTATGTCTGCAGTCTCTGATCATCTCCTGTACTATGTCTGCAGTCTCTGATCATCTCCTGTACTATGTCTGCAGTCTCTGATCATCTCCTGTACTATGTCTGCAGTCTCTGATCATCTTCTGTATTATGTCTGCAGTCTCTGATCATCTTCTGTATTATGTCTGCAGTCTCTGATCATCTCCTGTATTATGTCTGCAGTCTCTGATCATCTCCTGTACTATGTCTGCAGTCTCTGATCATCTCTTGTATTGTTGGGGTTTCCTGGATGACATTAGTAATTTACAGATTAGTATCACCTGTCAGTTGGCTGAACTCGATGCATTTGTGTCTTTTTGCTTCAGTCTGAACCGTTGTATAAAACACGACAAAACCACATCTATTAATTTTCTCTCTTCTACACTTTTGGTGATTCCAGGTGGAGGATTCCGGGACAGCCTGGCTGATATTTCCGAGGAGCTGTGCCCCAGTTCTGCTGACTCCCCTGTGCCACTGCCTTTCTTTGTGCGCACATCAAACCAGGCAAGCCAATGTTATTTTACAAAGTCTGTTTTATTTTATATATAGCTCTGACATATACCGCAGTGCTGTACAGAGATCACTGAGCCAAACACATCAGTCTCTGTACAGAGGAGCTTACACTCTAATGTCCCCTCCCCCCACAGTCACATCAGTCTCTGTACAGAGGAGCTTACACTCTAATCTCCCCTCCCCCCACAGTCACATCAGTCTCTGTACAGAGGAGCTTACACTCTAATGTCCCCTCCCCCCACAGTCACATCAGTCTCTATACAGAGGAGCTTACACTCTAAAGTCCCCTCCCCCCACAGTCACATCAGTCTCTGTACAGAGGAGCTTACACTCTAATGTCCCCCCCCCCCACAGTCACATCAGTCTCTATACAGAGGAGCTTACACTCTAATCTCCCCTCCCCCACAGTCACATCAGTCTCTATACAGAGGAGCTTACACTCTAATGTCCCCTCCCCCCCACAGTCACATCAGTCTCTATACAGAGGAGCTTACACTCTCTAATATCCCCCCCCCCCCCACAGTCACATCAGTCTCTGTACAGAGGAGCTTACACTCTAATGTCCCCTCCCCCACAGTCACATCAGTCTCTATACAGAGGAGCTTACACTCTAATGTCCCCTCCCCCCACAGTCACATCAGTCTCTATACAGAGGAGCTTACACTCTAATGTCCCCTCCCCCACAGTCACATCAGTCTCTATACAGAGGAGCTTACACTCTAATGTCCCCTCCCCCCACAGTCACATCAGTCTCTATACAGAGGAGCTTACACTCTAATGTCCCCTCCCCCCACAGTCACATCCGTCTCTGTACAGAGGAGCTTACACTCTAATATCCCCTCCCCCACAGTCACATCAGTCTCTGTACAGAGGAGCTTACACTCTAATGTCCCTTCCCCCCACAGTCACATCAGTCTCTGTACAGAGGAGCTTACACTCTAATGTCCCCTCCCCCCCACAGTCACATCAGTCTCTATACAGAGGAGCTTACACTCTAATGTCCCCTCCCCCCACAGTCACATCAGTCTCTGTACAGAGGAGCTTACACTCTAATGTCCCCTCCCCACAGTCACATCAGTCTCTGTACAGAGGAGCTTACACTCTAATGTCCCCTCCCCCCACAGTCACATCAGTCTCTGTACAGAGGAGCTTACACTCTAATGTCCCCTCCCCCCACAGTCACATCAGTCTCTGTACAGAGGAGCTTACACTCTAATGTCCCCTCCCCCCCACAGTCACATCAGTCTCTATACAGAGGAGCTTACACTCTAATGTCCCCTCCCCCCACAGTCACATCAGTCTCTGTACAGAGAAGCTTACACTCTAATGTCCCCTCCCCCACAGTCACATCAGTCTCTATACAGAGGAGCTTACACTCTAATGTCCCCTCCCCCACAGTCACATCAGTCTCTGTACAGAGAAGCTTACACTCTAATGTCCCCTCCCCCACAGTCACATCAGTCTCTGTACAGAGAAGCTTACACTCTAATGTCCCCTCCCCCAACAGTCACATCAGTCTCTGTACAGAGGAGCTTACACTCTAATGTCTCCCCCCACAGTCACATCAGTCTCTGTACAGAGGAGCTTACACTCTAATGTCCCCTCCCCCACAGTCACATCAGTCTCTATACAGAGGAGCTTACACTCTAATGTCCCCTCCCCCACAGTCACATCAGTCTCTGTACAGAGGAGCTTACACTCTAATGCCCCCTCCCCCACAGTCACATCAATCTCTGTACAGAGGAGCTTACACTCTAATGTCCCCTCCCCCCACAGTCACATCAGTCTCTATACAGAGGAGCTTACACTCTAATGTCCCCTCCCCCCACAGTCACATCAGTCTCTATACAGAGGAGCTTACACTCTAATGCCCCCCCCCCCACAGTCACATCAGTCTCTATACAGAGGAGCTTACACTCTAATGTCCCCTCCCCCACAGTCACATCAGTGTCTATACAGAGGAGCTTACACTCTAATGCCCCCCCCCCCCCCACAGTCACATCAGTCTCTATACAGAGGAGCTTACACTCTAATGTCCCCTCCCCCACAGTCACATCAGTCTCTATACAGAGGAGCTTACACTCTAATGTCCCCTCCCCCCACAGTCACATCAGTCTCTGTACAGAGGAGCTTACACTCTAATGTCCCCTCCCCCACAGTCACATCAGTCTCTGTACAGAGGAGCTTACACTCTAATGCCCCCTCCCCCACAGTCACATCAATCTCTGTACAGAGGAGCTTACACTCTAATGTCCCCTCCCCCCACAGTCACATCAGTCTCTATACAGAGGAGCTTACACTCTAATGTCCCCTCCCCCACAGTCACATCAGTCTCTATACAGAGGAGCTTACACTCTAATGTCCCCTCCCCCACAGTCACATCAGTCTCTGTACAGAGGAGCTTACACTCTAATGCCCCCTCCCCCACAGTCACATCAATCTCTGTACAGAGGAGCTTACACTCTAATGTCCCCTCCCCCCCACAGTCACATCAGTCTCTATACAGAGGAGCTTACACTCTAATGTCCCCTCCCCCACAGTCACATCAGTCTCTGTACAGAGGAGCTTACACTCTAATGTCCCCTCCCCCACAGTCACATCAGTCTCTATACAGAGGAGCTTACACTCTAGTGTCCCCTCCCCCCACAGTCACATCAGTCTCTATACAGAGGAGCTTACACTCTAATGTCTCCTCCCCCCACAGTCACATCAGTCTCTGTACAGAGGAGCTTACACTCTAATGTCCCCTCCCCCCACAGTCACATCAGTCTCTATACAGAGGAGCTTACACTCTAATGTCCCCTCCCCCCACAGTCACATCAGTCTCTATACAGAGGAGCTTACACTCTAATGTCCCCTCCCCCACAGTCACATCAGTCTCTGTACAGAGGAGCTTACACTCTAATGTCCCCTCCCCCCACAGTCACATCAGTCTCTATACAGAGGAGCTTACACTCTAATGTCCCCTCCCCCACAGTCACATCAGTCTCTGTACAGAGGAGCTTACACTCTAATGTCCCCTCCCCCACAGTCACATCAGTCTCTGTACAGAGGAGCTTACACTCTAATGTCCCCTCCCCCCCACAGTCACATCAGTCTCTGTACAGAGGAGCTTACACTCTAATCTCCCCTCCCCCCACAGTCACATCAGTCTCTGTACAGAGGAGCTTACACTCTAATGTCCCCTCCCCCACAGTCACATCAGTCTCTATACAGAGGAGCTTACACTCTAAAGTCCCCTCCCCCCACAGTCACATCAGTCTCTGTACAGAGGAGCTTACACTCTAATGTCCCCCCCCCCACAGTCACATCAGTCTCTATACAGAGGAGCTTACACTCTAATCTCCCCTCCCCCACAGTCACATCAGTCTCTATACAGAGGAGCTTACACTCTAATGTCCCCTCCCCCCCCACAGTCACATCAGTCTCTATACAGAGGAGCTTACACTCTCTAATATCCCCCCCCCCACAGTCACATCAGTCTCTGTACAGAGGAGCTTACACTCTAATGTCCCCTCCCCCACAGTCACATCAGTCTCTATACAGAGGAGCTTACACTCTAATGTCCCCTCCCCCCACAGTCACATCAGTCTCTATACAGAGGAGCTTACACTCTAATGTCCCCTCCCCCCACAGTCACATCCGTCTCTGTACAGAGGAGCTTACACTCTAATATCCCCTCCCCCACAGTCACATCAGTCTCTGTACAGAGGAGCTTACACTCTAATGTCCCTTCCCCCCACAGTCACATCAGTCTCTGTACAGAGGAGCTTACACTCTAATGTCCCCTCCCCCCCACAGTCACATCAGTCTCTATACAGAGGAGCTTACACTCTAATGTCCCCTCCCCCCACAGTCACATCAGTCTCTGTACAGAGGAGCTTACACTCTAATGTCCCCTCCCCACAGTCACATCAGTCTCTGTACAGAGGAGCTTACACTCTAATGTCCCCTCCCCCCACAGTCACATCAGTCTCTGTACAGAGGAGCTTACACTCTAATGTCCCCTCCCCCCCACAGTCACATCAGTCTCTGTACAGAGGAGCTTACACTCTAATGTCCCCTCCCCCCCACAGTCACATCAGTCTCTATACAGAGGAGCTTACACTCTAATGTCCCCTCCCCCCACAGTCACATCAGTCTCTGTACAGAGAAGCTTACACTCTAATGTCCCCTCCCCCACAGTCACATCAGTCTCTGTACAGAGGAGCTTACACTCTAATGCCCCCTCCCCCACAGTCACATCAATCTCTGTACAGAGGAGCTTACACTCTAATGTCCCCTCCCCCCACAGTCACATCAGTCTCTATACAGAGGAGCTTACACTCTAATGTCCCCTCCCCCCACAGTCACATCAGTCTCTATACAGAGGAGCTTACACTCTAATGCCCCCCCCCCACAGTCACATCAGTCTCTATACAGAGGAGCTTACACTCTAATGTCCCCTCCCCCACAGTCACATCAGTGTCTATACAGAGGAGCTTACACTCTAATGCCCCCCCCCCCCCACAGTCACATCAGTCTCTATACAGAGGAGCTTACACTCTAATGTCCCCTCCCCACAGTCACATCAGTCTCTATACAGAGGAGCTTACACTCTAATGTCCCCTCCCCCCACAGTCACATCAGTCTCTGTACAGAGGAGCTTACACTCTAATGTCCCCTCCCCCACAGTCACATCAGTCTCTGTACAGAGGAGCTTACACTCTAATGCCCCCTCCCCCACAGTCACATCAATCTCTGTACAGAGGAGCTTACACTCTAATGTCCCCTCCCCCCACAGTCACATCAGTCTCTATACAGAGGAGCTTACACTCTAATGTCCCCTCCCCCACAGTCACATCAGTCTCTATACAGAGGAGCTTACACTCTAATGTCCCCTCCCCCACAGTCACATCAGTCTCTGTACAGAGGAGCTTACACTCTAATGCCCCCTCCCCCACAGTCACATCAATCTCTGTACAGAGGAGCTTACACTCTAATGTCCCCTCCCCCCCACAGTCACATCAGTCTCTATACAGAGGAGCTTACACTCTAATGTCCCCTCCCCCACAGTCACATCAGTCTCTGTACAGAGGAGCTTACACTCTAATGTCCCCTCCCCCACAGTCACATCAGTCTCTATACAGAGGAGCTTACACTCTAGTGTCCCCTCCCCCCACAGTCACATCAGTCTCTATACAGAGGAGCTTACACTCTAATGTCTCCTCCCCCCACAGTCACATCAGTCTCTGTACAGAGGAGCTTACACTCTAATGTCCCCTCCCCCCACAGTCACATCAGTCTCTATACAGAGGAGCTTACACTCTAATGTCCCCTCCCCCCACAGTCACATCAGTCTCTATACAGAGGAGCTTACACTCTAATGTCCCCTCCCCCACAGTCACATCAGTCTCTGTACAGAGGAGCTTACACTCTAATGTCCCCTCCCCCCACAGTCACATCAGTCTCTATACAGAGGAGCTTACACTCTAATGTCCCCTCCCCCACAGTCACATCAGTCTCTGTACAGAGGAGCTTACACTCTAATGTCCCCTCCCCCACAGTCACATCAGTCTCTGTACAGAGGAGCTTACACTCTAATGTCCCCTCCCCCCCACAGTCACATCAGTCTCTGTACAGAGGAGCTTACACTCTAATATAGAATAAAATAGTAGAATATAACAGATGATGACCCCCCATTTCCCGGCAGTGAGGGGCGTTGGCTCGGGAACATTTTGCGATAAAGTTGATCCACCTTCTTTATTTTCTTATATTTTATGAAGAATCGGATCGATTGATAAAGGGGGAGATGTCTGATCTCTGCCCCGGGCTCTGTGTCTCCCCCATGTGACTGTGCTGATAATTCTTCTTCCAGGGAAATGGCACCGGAGAAGCTCGGGACATGTATGTGCCAAACCCGTCCTGCAAGGATCTGGCCAAGTACCAATGGATCGGGCAGCTGATGGGCGCCGCTCTCAGAGGGAAGGAGTTCCTGGTAAGTGACATTTATTGCTTAAAATTCCAACCAATGGGATCCCTTTGGCACAGGGAGGGGTGACTGTGGTGATTATTGTAGTAACACTGACTACTACAAAGGAATATCTCCAAGCTGAAACAATGTAACTACACAATAAAAGCCATACCTCTAGCTTTAACCCCTATGACCTTACTGATTAGATATCGATTCTATGTATCACTTTATTGGTTTGTTCTCAATGTTTCTTTATATAAAGCTGAAATTAATTCATAATGTCATTTGCAACGACTTTCCCCCTAAAAAAAGTTTAAATAAGTTGCAGTTCTACTTCTGTCCACAAGAGAGCATAGTCTGGTCTCAGTCCATCATACACGGGGGGGGGGGGGGGGGGGGGAGATTCTGTCTTTTCTGAACCCCAATGATCCTGACCTTTGTGTGCCCGCAGGTCCTGGCACTGCCCGGCTTTGTGTGGAAACAGCTGACGGGAGAGGAAGTCAGTTGGAGTAAAGATTTCCCGGCGGTGGATTCCCTGCTGGTGAGTTTGCTGTCCGTTCTATCTCAGACAATCAATAATAATAATAATGGATCGCCTTCTGTATTTAGTCCTTTCATGATCAGAGGCCATTGATGCCCGAGCCATCGGCGCTGCTTCATTTCACAAGAACTCTGAGCAAAATGTATGCCTAAAAATTCTATATATAAATATTTCTGAAGATTAAGAGCCCTTTCACACTGAGACGCTTCAAAAGCGCCTTAAAACGCCTTAGCGCTATTGCCGCGTTTTTACCACGTTTTTGGGGCGCTAGCGGTAAAATTACCGCAACGCTGCGGGCGTTTAAGCGGCGTTTTTCAAGCGTTATTGAAGCATGGGCGTCAAAGAACAACCCCACCTCCCTACATGACAGGTTCAGTCCGGTTGTTGTAGATGCTCTCTTTACTGCTTGCATGTTTACCTTTTTTGTGAGATCATGTGACTTTTCTACAACTCAGGGCGGATTATAGGCGCTATTCAGGCGTTTTTACAGCGTTTTCAATTCATTTCAATGGAGAGGGGCGTTTTTGAAGCACTTTTCTCAATGCCCCGCCAGCGCAACGCCTCAGTGTGAAAGGGTCCATTGAGATGCATGGGGAGCGTTTTATGAGCGTTTTAATAGCGCTATTTTTAGTGCTAAAACGCCGCGACAACGCCTCAGTGTGAAAGGGCCTCCAGTCGGTAAACCTTTTTTTTACAAGCTGACAAATTTACAAACTTATTTTTTTCATTCCTTTTTTTTGTAATGTTTTTTTTTTTTTTTTTTTTTAATACTGCGATTGTATCTTACAATTAACATATTCAATAAATGAACACTGCCACCTTCAGGCAGTGACAAGGTGATAACACAAGAGTTCAATTGGAAGACAGAGACCGAATATATAACAGGAAGTGTCTTATAACAAGGACCTTCATGGCAGGATCACCAATTGCAAGCTGCAAAGTTTAAAAAAGAAAGAAAAGAAAAGATTGAAAACAATTTTTCATTAAAATGTTGGTGCGACTATGAAATTTTAAAATGCATTTTTTTTAAAACATATTTTGTCTATTTGTCAATTTATATATTACAAAAATGAGCAAGAAACGTATTAAAACCGTGTACCAAATAAAGTTCTAACAAAAAAAAAAAAAAAAAAAAAAAGAAGATCATTAGTCTCCGAGTTATTATCAAGTTAACCAGTTCCCACCCAGCCATAGTACAATTACTGCGGGCGGCGGGTCAGGTTGGATCACCAGCTGATGGGCACACACACCCACAATTGTTATGCGATCACAAGATCAATGTGTAAACTGTTACAAAAGCTGTGCTTAGTATTGTGATGCTGTGATTGGCCCACAGCTATCACATGGTACCTCGGCCAATTACAGCACCCTGTACCAAGTGATAGCTGTGGGCCAATCACAGCTCTTATCATTGTAACCCATTCATGACAGTTCAAAACTTTCTGATCAACACTAACAGCAAAAGTGTAAAACAAATAAAAAATCCCTGAGCACTGCTCACCCTCCTGTCCTCCGGGGGGGGCGCTCCTTTTTTCTACCCTCTTAGGTTAAACTCCTGGAGATGATGGAGCTGATGGATAAAGAGACATTTGAGTTTAAGTTTGGGGCGGAGCTGACGTACACGACGGTCCTGAGCGATCAGCGAATGGTGGAGTTGGTCCTCGGAGGAAGCAATATCTCCGTACATTACGAGGATCGGCTGGAGTTCATCAAGATGGTGCAGAAGGCGCGGCTGGAGGAGAGTAAAGAGCAGGTGGGCGGAGCCAAGGGGTATCTTCCTAAACACCTTGTGATAGGTCTCTACTATTGTCTCCTTTTTTTGGACTCCGGGGGTGGGGGTAGTTATAAAAAATCTGAAGAGCGATTTATCCTATTTTCCTGATTCACTCTATTCTTTATGAATGTCCCCAGTCTCCAACCTAACCCCCAGCATGTCCCCAGTCTCCAACCTAACCCCCAGCATGTCCCCAGTCTCCAACCTAACCCCCAGCATGTCCCCAGTCTCCAACCTAACCCTCAGCATGTCCCCAGTCTCCAACCTAACCCCCAGCATGTCCCCAGTCTCCAACCTAACCCCCAGCATGTCCCCAGTCTCCAACCTAACCCCCAGCATGTCCCCAGTCTCCAACCTAACCCCCAACATGTCCCCAGTCTCCAACCTAACCCTCAGCATGTCCCCAGTCTCCAACCTAACCCCCAGCATGTCCCCCAGTCTCCAACCTAACCCCCAGCATGTCCCCAGTCTCCAACCTAACCCTCAGCATGTCCCCAGTCTCCAACCTAACCCCCAGCATGTCCCCAGTCTCCAACCTAACCCCCAACATGTCCCCAGTCTCCAACCTAACCCTCAGCATGTCCCCAGTCTCCAACCTAACCCCCAGCATGTCCCCAGTCTCCAACCTAACCCCCAACATGTCCCCAGTCTCCAACCTAACCCCCAGCATGTCCCCAGTCTCCAACCTAACCCTCAGCATGTCCCCAGTCTCCAACCTAACCCCCAGCATGTCCCCAGTCTCCAACCTAACCCCCAGCATGTCCCCAGTCTCCAACCTAACCCTCAGCATGTCCCCAGTCTCCAACCTAACCCTCAGCATGTCCCCAGTCTCCAACCTAACCCCCAGCATGTCTCCAACCTAACCCCCAGCATGTCCCCAGTCTCCAACCTAACCCCCAGCATGTCCCCAGTCTCCAACCTAACCCCCAGCATGTCCCCAGTCTCCAACCTAACCCCCAGCATGTCCCCAGTCTCCAACCTAACCCTCAGCATGTCCCCAGTCTCCAACCTAACCCCCAGCATGTCCCCAGTCTCCAACCTAACCCCCAGCATGTCCCCAGTCTCCAACCTAACCCTCAGCATGTCCCCAGTCTCCAACCTAACCCTCAGCATGTCCCCAGTCTCCAACCTAACCCCCAGCATGTCTCCAACCTAACCCCCAGCATGTCCCCAGTCTCCAACCTAACCCCCAGCATGTCCCCAGTCTCCAACCTAACCCCCAACATGTCCCCAGTCTCCAACCTAACCCCCAGCATGTCCCCAGTCTCCAACCTAACCCTCAGCATGTCCCCAGTCTCCAACCTAACCCCCAGCATGTCCCCAGTCTCCAACCTAACCCCCAGCATGTCCCCAGTCTCCAACCTAACCCCCAGCATGTCCCCAGTCTCCAACCTAACCCCCAGCATGTCCCCCAGTTTCCAACCTAACCCCCAACATGTCCCCAGTCTCCAACCTAACCCTCAGCATGTCCCCAGTCTCCAACCTAACCCTCAGCATGTCCCCAGTCTCCAACCTAACCCCCAGCATGTCCCCAGTCTCCAACCTAACCCCCAGCATGTCCCCAGTCTCCAACCTAACCCTCAGCATGTCCCCAGTCTCCAACCTAACCCCCAGCATGTCCCCAGTCTCCAACCTAACCCCCAGCATGTCCCCAGTCTCCAACCTAACCCTCAGCATGTCCCCAGTCTCCAACCTAACCCTCAGCATGTCCCCAGTCTCCAACCTAACCCCCAGCATGTCTCCAACCTAACCCCCAGCATGTCCCCAGTCTCCAACCTAACCCCCAGCATGTCCCCAGTCTCCAACCTAACCCCCAGCATGTCCCCAAAAAATCTGAAGAGCGATTTATCCTGTGACACTTCATGTACATTCGTTATGTGTGAATGGGGAAAAACATTGAACGTTATTAGGCTGTTTTCTCTCCAGGTTAAATGTTATTTGTTATTCATTCATAAAGAATAGAGTGAATCAGGAAAATACCACATTATGACCACTAGATGGAGATGACAATTATACTAAATACATTTTTATTTCCTATGATCAGCTACATCGATTGAAGATATTGTGATATTTTCCTGATTGGCTCTGTTCTGTATGAATGAATAACATTCGAGCTGGAGAGAAAACAGCCCAATCATATTGGATTGTTTCTCCATTCACAAACAATGAATAACTCTGAAATTTGAATAAATACCCCTCAGGTGGAACTTCCTGTATAAGGGTGACAACGCCCTCTCTTTCTATAACCTGTATGTGGCGGCAACGTTGACTCTCAGACAGCAACCCAACCGGGGCCACGCCCCTACTGAGCACATGGAGACAGCTCAGGATCCTCCCCCCGTCCCCAGTCTCCAACCTAACCCCCAGCATGTCCCCAGTCTCCAACCTAACTCCCAGCATGTCCCCAGTCTCCAACCTAACCCTCAGCATGTCCCCAGTCTCCAACCTAACCCCCAGCATGTCCCCAGTCTCCAACCTAACTCCCAGCATGTCCCCAGTCTCCAACCTAACCCTCAGCATGTCCCCAGTCTCCAACCTAACTCCCAGCATGTCCCCAGTCTCCAACCTAACTCCCAGCATGTCCCCAGTCTCCAACCTAACCCCCAGCATGTCCCCAGTCTCCAACCTAACCCCCAGCATGTCCCCAGTCTCCAACCTAACCCCCAGCATGTCCCCAGTCTCCAACCTAACCCCCAGCATGTCCCCAGTCTCCAACCTAACCCCCAGCAGGTCCCCAGTCTCCAACCAAACCCCCAGCATGTCCCCAGTCTCCAACCTAACCCCCAGCAGGTCCCCAGTCTCCAACCTAACCCTCAGCATGTCCCCAGTCTCCAACCTAACTCCCAGCATGTCCCCAGTCTCCAACCTAACCCCCAGCATGTCCCCAGTCTCCAACCTAACCCCCAGCATGTCCCCAGTCTCCAACCTAACCCCCAGCATGTCCCCAGTCTCCAACCTAACCCTCAGCATGTCCCCAGTCTCCAACCTAACCCCCAGCAGGTCCCCAGTCTCCAACCAAACCCCCAGCATGTCCCCAGTCTCCAACCTAACCCCCAGCAGGTCCCCAGTCTCCAACCTAACCCTCAGCATGTCCCCAGTCTCCAACCTAACCCCCAGCATGTCCCCAGTCTCCAACCTAACCCCCAGCAGGTCCCCAGTCTCCAACCAAACCCCCAGCATGTCCCCAGTCTCCAACCTAACCTTCAGCATGTCCCCAGTCTCCAACCTAACCCTCAGCATGTCCACAGTCTCCAACCTAACTCCCAGCATGTCCCCAGTCTCCAACCTAACCCCCAGCAGGTCCCCAGTCTCCAACCTAACCCCCAGCATGTCCCCAGTCTCCAACCTAACCCCCAGCATGTCCCCAGTCTCCAACCTAACCCTCAGCATGTCCCCAGTCTCCAACCTAACTCCCAGCATGTCCCCAGTCTCCAACCTAACCCCCAGCAGGTCCCCAGTCTCCAACCTAACCCTCAGCATGTCCCCAGTCTCTAACCTAACCCCCAGCATGTCCCCAGTCTCCAACCTAACCCCCAGCAGGTCCCCAGTCTCCAACCTAACCCTCAGCAAGTCCCCAGTCTCCAACCTAACCCCCAGCATGTCCCCAGTCTCCAACCAAACCCCCAGCATGTCCCCAGTCTCCAACCTAACCCCCAGCATGTCCCCAGTCTCCAACCTAACCCCCAGCATGTCCTCAGTCTCCAACCTAACCCCCAGCATGTCCCCAGTCTCCAACCAAACCCCCAGCATGTCCCCAGTCTCCAACCTAACCCCCAGCATGTCCCCAGTCTCCAACCTAACCCCCAGCATGTCTCCAACCTAACCCCCAGCATGTCCCCAGTCTCCAACCTAACCCCCAGCATGTCCCCAGTCTCCAACCTAACCCCCAGCATGTCCCCAGTCTCCAACCTAACCCCCAACATGTCCCCAGTCTCCAACCTAACCCCCAGCATGTCCCCAGTCTCCAACCTAACCCCCAGCATGTCCCCAGTCTCCAACCTAACCCCCAGCATGTCCCCAGTCTCCAACCTAACCCCCAGCATGTCCCCAGTCTCCAACCTAACCCCCAGCATGTCCTCAGTCTCCAACCTAACCCCCAGCATGTCCCCAGTCTCCAACCTAACCCCCAGCATGTCCCCAGTCTCCAACCTAACTCCCAGCATGTCCCCAGTCTCCAACCTAACCCCCAGCATGTCCCCAGTCTCCAACCTAACCCCCAGCATGTCCCCAGTCTCTAATATATTTTGATGTCAGGGACCATGGTTGACTTACTCACACAGCAAGTCTAGAGGGACATGTTTTAATATTTATATAATCCAAGTTTTGGCATAAGCTGAATCTGCATTGGGATCAAATATCATCTGCCATTGGCCCCGTGTCTCGCCTTCCGTCTGAGCAGCCATTTTTTTTCCTTTCTCAGGTAGAAGCCATTCAGGCCGGACTGCTGAAAGTGGTTCCTCAGGCTGTGCTGGATCTTCTTACCTGGCAGGAACTGGAGAAAAGGGTCTGTGGGGACCCCGAGATCTCTGTGGAGGCCCTGAAAAAGCTGAGTAAGTATACTGGGGGGGAGGGGGGGGTGTAAACATGTCACCCTGGAGCCAGGATCTGAAAATTCTGATTTACAGATAGAAATGTCTTTATATACTGTTGGAAAGCTCTTGTAGATATGCCTCCTACCAGTCAGGATGATGCTGGGAATATGGCTGAGCCCTTCTTGTTTAAATAGAACTGAAGGGAACACAGAAACAGGAAATGACATGATAACTGTGTAGTTCCACTAGAGAGAACAATATATTATACAAGCACAGCACCACCTAGTGGCAGAACTACTAATCACAGTATGATTTATGAGAATGGTTGTTGCAACCACCTCTATATAATATAAACAGCATGCTAACATAGACTCCCCATCTACATGGGAAACCACATTCCTGCTTGTGCCTTATCACTTCTCACCCACATTGTGTCTCTTTTCTGTCTCTTCAGCCAGGTTTGAGGATTTGGGTGCTACAGACATCCGAGTGCAATATTTCTGGGAGGCTCTAAACAACTTCACAAATGGTAAGCCACGCGGATCTTTATCTGGTCTGTAGAGTGAAAATGATGATCATTATACATTATATTGTCAAAAGTCTGTGGACCCGCTTCCAAATAATGGAGTCCAGGTATTTCCAGCGAAGGGTAGCTAGGAGTTCCTTGAGCAACGGCTGAATGACCTCCTACCTGATGGTGCCTGCATTGTTTGGGGTCCAAGAATGTTCCTTACATTGGTGATCAGTGGGAAGAATGTTCCTTACATTGGTGATCAGTGGGAAGAATGTTCCTTACATTGGTGATCAGTGAGAAGAATGTTCCTTACATTGGTGATCAGTGAGAAGAATGTTCCTTACATTGGTGATCAGTGGGAAGAATGTTCCTTACATTGGTGATCAGTGAGAAGAATGTTCCTTACATTGGTGATCAGTGAGAAGAATGTTCCTTACATTGGTGATCAGTGAGAAGAATGTCCCTTACATTGGTGATCAGTGAGAAGAATGTTCCTTACATTGGTGATCAGTGGGAAGAATGTTCCTTACATTGGTGATCAGTGAGAAGAATGTTCCTTACATTGGTGATCAGTGAGAAGAATGTTCCTTACATTGGTGATCAGTGAGAAGAATGTCCCTTACATTGGTGATCAGTGAGAAGAATGTTCCTTACATTGGTGATCAGTGAGAAGAATGTTCCTTACATTGGTGATCAGTGAGAAGAATGTTCCTTACATTGGTGATCAGTGAGAAGAATGCTCCTTACATTGGTGATCAGTGAGAAGAATGTTCCTTACATTGGTGATCAGTGAGAAGAATGTTCCTTACATTGGTGATCAGTGAGAAGAATGTTCCTTACATTGGTGATCAGTGAGAAGAATGTTCCTTACATTGGTGATCAGTGAGAAGAATGTTCCTTACATTGGTGATCAGTGAGAAGAATGCTCCTTACATTGGTGATCAGTGGGAAGAATGTTCCTTACATTGGTGATCAGTGAGAAGAATGTTCCTTACTCTGGTGATCAGTGGGAAGAATGTTCCTTACATTGGTGATCAGTGGGAAGAATGTTCCTTACTCTGGTGATCAGTGGGAAGAATGTTCCTTACATTGGTGATCAGTGAGAAGAATGTTCCTTACATTGGGGGTCAGTGAGAAGAATGTTCCTTACATTGGTGATCAGTGAGAAGAATGTTCCTTACATTGGTGATCAGTGAGAAGAATGTTCCTTACATTGGTGATCAGTGAGAAGAATGTTCCTTACATTGGTGATCAGTGAGAAGAATGCTCCTTACATTGGTGATCAGTGAGAAGAATGTTCCTTACATTGGTGATCAGTGAGAAGAATGCTCCTTACATTGGTGATCAGTGAGAAGAATGTTCCTTACATTGGTGATCAGTGAGAAGAATGTTCCTTACATTGGTGATCAGTGAGAAGAATGTTCCTTACATTGGTGATCAGTGAGAAGAATGTTCCTTACATTGGTGATCAGTGAGAAGAATGTTCCTTACATTGGTGATCAGTGGGAAGAATGTTCCTTACATTGGTGATCAGTGAGAAGAATGTTCCTTACATTGGTGATCAGTGAGAAGAATGTTCCCTTACATTGGTGATCAGTGGGAAGAATGTTCCTTACATTGGTGATCAGTGAGAAGAATGTTCCTTACATTGGTGATCAGTGAGAAGAATGTCCCTTACATTGGTGATCAGTGGGAAGAATGTTCCTTACATTGGTGATCAGTGAGAAGAATGTTCCTTACATTGGTGATCAGTGAGAAGAATGTTCCTTACATTGGTGATCAGTGAGAAGAATGTTCCTTACATTGGTGATCAGTGAAGAATGCTCCTTACATTGGTGATCAGTGAGAAGAATGTCCCTTACATTGGTGATCAGTGGGAAGAATGTTCCTTACATTGGTGATCAGTGAGAAGAATGTTCCTTACATTGGTGATCAGTGGGAAGAATGTTCCTTACATTGGTGATCAGTG
This sequence comes from Lithobates septentrionalis, assembly GCA_037952835.1. Lineage (NCBI taxonomy): Eukaryota > Metazoa > Chordata > Amphibia > Anura > Ranidae > Lithobates > Lithobates septentrionalis. The sequence goes on from JBBDGP010005340.1 coordinate 97,644, forward strand.
GGAAGAATGTCCCTTACATTGGTGATCAGTGGGAAGAATGTTCCTTACATTGGTGATCAGTGAGAAGAATGTCCCTTACATTGGTGATCAGTGGGAAGAATGTTCCTTACATTGGTGATCAGTGGGAAGAATGTTCCTTACATTGGTGATCAGTGAGAAGAATGTTCCTTACATTGGTGATCAGTGAGAAGAATGTTCCTTACATTGGTGATCAGTGGGAAGAATGTTCCTTACATTGGTGATCAGTGAGAAGAATGTTCCTTACATTGGTGATCAGTGAGAAGAATGTTCCTTACATTGGTGATCAGTAAGAAGAATGTTCCTTACATTGGTGATCAGTGAGAAGAATGTTCCTTACATTGGTGATCAGTGGGAAGAATGTCCCTTACATTGGTGATCAGTGGGAAGAATGTTCCTTACATTGGTGATCAGTGAGAAGAATGTTCCTTACATTGGTGATCAGTGGGAAGAATGTTCCTTACATTGGTGATCAGTGGGAAGAATGTTCCTTACATTGGTGATCAGTGAGAAGAATGTTCCTTACATTGGTGATCAGTGAGAAGAATGTTCCTTACATTGGTGATCAGTGAGAAGAATGTTCCTTACATTGGTGATCAGTGAGAAGAATGTTCCTTACATTGGTGATCAGTGGGAAGAATGTCCCTTACATTGGTGATCAGTGAGAAGAATGTTCCTTACATTGGTGATCAGTGAGAAGAATGTCCTTACATTGGTGATCAGTGAGAAGAATGTTCCTTACATTGGTGATCAGTGAGAAGAATGTTCCTTACATTGGTGATCAGTGGGAAGAATGTCCCTTACATTGGTGATCAGTGGGAAGAATGTTCCTTACATTGGTGATCAGTGGGAAGAATGTTCCTTACATTGGTGATCAGTGAGAAGAATGCTCCTTACATTGGTGATCAGTGAGAAGAATGTTCCTTACATTGGTGATCAGTGAGAAGAATGCTCCTTACATTGGTGATCAGTGGGAAGAATGTTCCTTACATTGGTGATCAGTGGGAAGAATGTTCCTTACATTGGTGATCAGTGAGAAGAATGTTCCTTACATTGGTGATCAGTGAGAAGAATGTCCCTTACATTGGTGATCAGTGGAAGAATGTTCCTTACATTGGTGATCAGTGAGAAGAATGTTCCTTACATTGGTGATCAGTGAGAAGAATGTTCCTTACATTGGTGATCAGTGAGAAGAATGTTCCTTACATTGGTGATCAGTGGGAAGAATGTTCCTTACATTGGTGATCAGTGGGAAGAATGTCCCTTACATTGGTGATCAGTGAGAAGAATGCTCCTTACATTGGTGATCAGTGAGAAGAATGTTCCTTACATTGGTGATCAGTGGGAAGAATGTCCCTTACATTGGTGATCAGTGAGAAGAATGTTCCTTACATTGGTGATCAGTGAGAAGAATGTTCCTTACATTGGTGATCAGTGGAGAAGAATGTCCCTTACATTGGTGATCAGTGAGAAGAATGTTCCTTACATTGGTGATCAGTGGGAAGAATGTTCCTTACATTGGTGATCAGTGAGAAGAATGTCCCTTACATTGGTGATCAGTGAGAAGAATGTCCCTTACATTGGTGATCAGTGGGAAGAATGTTCCTTACATTGGTGATCAGTGAGAAGAATGTTCCTTACATTGGTGATCAGTGAGAAGAATGTTCCTTACATTGGTGATCAGTGAGAAGAATGTTCCTTACATTGGTGATCAGTGAGAAGAATGTTCCTTACATTGGTGATCAGTGGGAAGAATGTTCCTTACATTGGTGATCAGTGGGAAGAATGTTCCTTACATTGGTGATCAGTGGGAAGAATGTTCCTTACATTGGTGATCAGTGGGAAGAATGTTCCTTACATTGGTGATCAGTGAGAAGAATGTTCCTTACATTGGTGATCAGTGAGAAGAATGTTCCTTACATTGGTGATCAGTGAGAAGAATGTTCCTTACATTGGTGATCAGTGAGAAGAATGTTCCTTACATTGGTGATCAGTGAGAAGAATGTTCCTTACATTGG